>JBAMJV010008812.1:77500-98777 GCA_037951105.1 Echinarachnius parma
CAATTGGGCAAAACCATGGGCGTAGATCTGTCATTGATACCCATTCAACAGGGGGGGGGGGGATGATCTATTCATTCACCCCCCCCCCCTGATGAATAGGTATTACGTATTACGTATTACGCTACGCCCATTGGCATAACCCTCACATATTCAAGCAAAATCGGTTTATGATCAGCCACAATCAGCCAAATCTGTTCCGGACAAAATCTTCATGATCTATACATGTAGATTCTGCGGTATATTTTATCTCTAAACTTTTGCTCGTCTCGCTTTATTGAAATATTAGATAAATTCGAAAAATATAATACTGATAAGATGCCATTTAGATGTTCTTCCCGAAAAACCCGTGGTTTTGATGTGTGTGTTTTTTTTCATCAAACATCAGAATTTAATTTATTTTTTGTAATACTGTAGTATTACCATTTTATTAAAGGTGCACCTGTAAAGTGTCAGATATTGCCCAAAATGACATTTGAGACTTCAATCCTATACCCAAATCATTGTTAGATATGTCCGAATGATGTGTGAAAGATTCATTTAAAAAGAACACTACTTTCCTGGTTAAAAAAGCGAAAATTTGAGTCAGCTTTTACAACGAACTACTGTATGACGTTTATGAGGTTTATGACCGTTCATTAACGCTCTTGAGCTGAATGATTATCAATGATAGATATCATCATACTTAAGGGGCATTTGAAAAAAATCTAACCCTATTTATTCTTCTCTTACCATACGCCAAACAACACGGTAGAAGAGAAATGTGGAAGCTCAAATTAATGTTTGTGGAGTTAGACACTTTCAGGTGCACCTTTAACTGTTTTTAGATTACTAGCCTGTTGAAGAAAGTAACATTTATTTAAACAAACCCTTCAAAACCCTTTAAAAACATAGAGGAGACTTTCATATATAAACCAAGTGGTGCAAATTTATGTCAGTTGGATGCTCGTCAATTGTGATAAAACAGCATCTTCATGTCCCTGCGGGATCCGTTTAATTGCTTGTTGTGTATTCCGTCATTATCCGATTGATCATGGCGTACAAGGCCATGAAGGTGGCGGTGGGGAGGGGCTTGCAGCCCCTTGGGGAAGCGGCAGCCCCCCCCCCCCCCCCCCTTCGCCCTTAAAGCCCAAGTCCAGTTTCGGGAAAGTAGCCAGATACATCTATATTGATCAATATTATTGAATATGTATTGAAATAGGGCTTGTGTGGTAAAATCCGAACCTAAGCATCGTTAAATAAAGAAATATCGGAATAAATCCAATATCCGCCTGTGAAATTCATAAATCCACCGTCCGCGCCGCTAGCGCTGGGGGAGATATCGACAAGCTAGGGACAAGCCCGTATAGCGAACACCTCATGTAATTGCACGTGGTCGTAATACACGTATATCGTATGAGCGATTCCGCGTTGGCGATATCTATCCGGTCTAGATCAATTTATAATTTTGCAAATATATCAATTAGTAGGCGGTTTCTTGGCCAAATTTATATAATCACATGCTAGTAAAACTATGTTCTGTCACTTGGTTGGTAATAAGAGTGTACATTTCATGTTTAGGGGGTGGGGCGTTTCCCATTACTGTCCTTCACCTTTGAACACACCAGTGTCTATGACCAAACGGAAGTCACGAAAAGCAATAAAACGTTTTTCTGTATAATACCCCTACTTATTGCCTTTCACCTCTTACTATACATGCTATAGGAAGACATAATAAATCGGGAAAATCGAAATATAAGAGGGCGGATCAACCCCCCCCCCCCCCCCTCACATTTTTGGAGGGTGCTTGTACGCCCATGATCATCGGTGTACAAGGCGGGGAGGGCTAGAGGGTTGTAGTTCCTTGATGGGTTTTTAAAACACCAATACGTGGGCAAAATGTAAACGTTATATTCTGAACCATTTCGCATCTGGGCCAAGTCCTCCAACAGTCCAATCGAGCAGAACTATATCATATTCTGGCAAAACCATACTTTTTCCAGTGGGCCTCGGACTCGAAGGTCGCGGACTCGATGACTCGGGCCGAGTCCAGCTCGAGGCCGGTCAATGTTTGACTGTATGTTTGTCTGTATGAAGTGATTCCTTTTAATCACTTGATTGAGTGATAGATCAATTGCCTTTGGTAAAGAAAAGGAATAAATGTAAAATGAAATAAATACAAATAAAAAAAGACTCGGACTCGGACTCGGATGGTCTGGACTTGGATACAACACTGACTATTTCAGACAAAATAACTTATTTTCAGGCAAAATTACCCAATATTCAGACAGAATCGGCCAATATTCAGCCGAAATTAGCATATTTTCGTCCTTCGGCTAATTCATTGTGGACAGGCTAAGAAAAGATGACGTCATGCTCATGCATTAATCATAATCCACTGCTCATTTTGTTTTTCCGTTCACACATTAGTTAAGTATCACATGTATTGGATAAACACTTAGACCCGGATTCACAAAGGAGGTTTGTGTAAACCAGCTAACCAGCAGATTTCACCAGCAGATGATATGAGTGTAAGTGCTAACCAGCTAACCAGCAGATTTCACCATCTGAGAAGACAACCATTTATCGGGTGCCTTTAGTAAATGTGTAGCATCAACATTGTTAACAAGTAAGGAGTCTACATTCTTTCTCCATCAGTTTACAAATGGCGCTCGATAGATGTAAACCATGATTAAAACCATGGTTTACACAACCCTGCTTTGTGAATTCCACCCTTAGTCGTAATTATAAAGGTGTGTACACTTCTACGCCACACTTCCGATCACGCATTGCATCGTGGACAGGAGAAGTAAATGTGATGTCATGCTGATGATTTGGACAATAACTAAAGGGGACCAGCACCCAATCATACAATTTAGATATTAAGTTTTAGTATTCAGTGCCACTAACAAACAGATAAATATTTATTTCCAAAAAATGATTTATTTATCAGATATAGTACTCAAATGATTTAGGAGATGTATTTTGTTTAGCATTGTACATACATGTATACATTTATTATTTGACAGATTTGACTGAAGGAGTAAAATAAGATATTTTATATTCAAGGCCAGAAGAAATATCTGACACATCAATCTTAATAGAAGAGCGTACCGTATTGGCGAAATGCACAACTTTGCTAATTCAAATCATGAGTTTAGATTTCATACTAATGAATTAGTGCCGAGTCAAAACGTTTAGTTTACTAAACGTGTATGAATCATTTTAGACTTGTCCCACATTTGATTTTTATAAACATAAATTATCACCGCGTAATGGAACGATCCTCAAAAATCCAATACGTCATCGAAGCAGTGCTATACTCTTATGGTGAAAACCAGGGTAGGCCAATTTACTCAGTATAACCATACATGAACAAATATATAAATTCTTATTTTTTAAATATTTCCTTGATCGCTACAAATATACATATGAACATTTCAAATAATATGCAAAATATTAAAGTTAAAATAACCTCTAATTTGGTGGTATATTCTGATAAAATCTGTATCTAGTACGAAAAATGGGTATATTCGTACGCGCTCACATAGACCCCCGTTTATTGAGCACACATACTAGATAATAATACAAATAATATCCTCGATTTATATAGCGCCTATCAAGATTGATAATCAGACAATGTGCAAAAAATATATATATACATGTATTTACATCGTGAAATGAGCAATGCTTAGTGGATCTATTGAACAAACCAGATTCCTTATAATTAAGAGAAAGAGACCAGTGTGTACACGCCAAGAAATCGAACTGTCCAAGTTTTGGCGTATTCAAGTTCGTATACAAATGCAAATAGCAATCGATACTGTTCGGCCGTTATTCATAATGCGTAATCATTTGCATGATATATTAATTGAGATATTTCATTTGTTCCTATCATTTTGCAGATTAGGGATTCAGATAATGTGAACAAACAACGACAAATAAAGACTAAAGGGACATTATTTTTGGAAGGTACATGTATACGACCGTCGCCAAAATGTCCAATTATGGTGATCCAACTCGCGATGTTACACATCACGCAACCTCGTTGTTTATGACAAGTGGCGATACTAATAGTGAAATGTTGACATTTAGTGGGACGTCGTTGCTACTCGACAACGTTACATCGACGGCCGTTCTCAACCGCGCTGTCGCCGCGACGTGGACGTGGTGGAAAGTGCTCACTCTTGTCCTAGGAATCGCGGGTATGATCGGTAATGGCATAGTTATCCTCGTACTGTGTCGTCCGTGCCGAAAGGGACACTCGACCGACACGCTGATCGCTGCGCTAGCCATCGCCGACTTTCTGACGTCGTTTTTTATCACCCTGCGACTCATCGAGGCCGAAGTTCCCGAAGACCCCGTCGCGGCCCAGGTCTACTGCAAAGTCATCAAATCGTCGGTTCTCATGTGGATATGTATATACGCGTCCATCTACACGCTGTCAGCCATCTCCGTTGAGCGGTTACTAGCCGTGCGGTATCCATACACCATTATGTTTTCGGTGACCAAACGACGTACGGGTTGCGTTGTCGCCGGCATCTGGCTTCTGGCGTTCGTCCTCAAGGTACCACCGCACTTCACCATCCACTTCGCGAAGAACCGGAAGTGCGTGCGCGACTTCCGGAACAATGAACTCGAGATATTCTACGGTGTGTCCGTGTTCTTCGTCCAGTACCTCATCCCGGTGATCATCATGACAACGGCGCACGTGCTCACCCTCAAGGATCTCCGGTGGCACCGGCGGAAGTCCGCGGTGTCGCTGAAAGGGCGCCACCGCCGGGAAAGATTGGAAAGACGCGAACTACGACTCTTAACGGCGCGCCGTCGCGTCATACAGATGCTCTTCCTCGTTGTCGTCACCTTCATCGTGTGTTGGACGCCAGACCAGGTCAACTTCCTCTTAGTCAATCTCGACGTCTTCGACTCGGCTGTGCTGAAGGGCCCCGTTCATCAGAGCTTCATCATGTTAGCCTTCTTTAACTCGTGTGCCAACCCGTTTATATACGCCGCAAGAAACGCGAACTTCAGAGTTGCTTTTAAACAGCTCTTCGTGAAGGCACCCGAAGGTAGACTCCAGTATGTCTTTAGTGATGCAAATGACAGACGCATTGGGAGCATGAGGATGAGGACAGACATACATAATATGCACATTATTTAGCGCTTTCCTAAAATATTGTATGAATAATTATGTTAGAGTTCCATTATTTTTTAAAGCAGCTCTTTGTGTAAAGACACTATGTGGCAGGTTCCAGAGTGATATTGTTTTTGGCAGTGGGGTAGCTACCCGGGGGCAAATAATGCAAGTACCCCTTCCCAATACAAACAAATACAAAAATAAAATAAAAAGGGGTATACATTTAGAGATACATATTTGTGCCGCCCCCCCCCCCCCCAAAAAAAAAAAAAAGAAAAGAAAGAAAAAGAACTGTTGTTCGATCATGTCTAGTGGAGTATCGTGGTCAGACTGATTGGCGGCATGTGAACTATTGGGGGCATGTGATATATTCCTGTAATGTTACCCTCATGTTTGTTTTGTATTGTTTTTGTCAAGTATTGGGGGCACGTGCCCCCGCCCCCCCCCCCCCCCCCCCTCCAGTAGATACGTCACGCCGTCACGGGATACGTCACTAGCAACATTATCCTGCGAGTTTATCAACATTCAATATGATTCTGCCGGGTGGTGAAAAAACTGCCTTTAACTCACGTACTATAATGTAATATCGTACATCAAAATATGTAACTTGCATCAATCTTGTGTGCTGTCCCCCTGCATGTTTGAATTATCTTAGAAAGTTTTAAAAGTCGATGTTGCTCTGGTCGTTAACTCAGCTGTTGCTTATGTAACTTATGCGCTGTCCTACTTACTCATATCCACGCGTGTTGTGTTCATTCCGAATATACTTATAATATGTTATTTAAATTATGTTTAGACTTTTGAGTTTAGGTTTCTGCTTTGATATCAAAGTTATAATTTGTCTTTACCTACACTGTAAAAAAAACTGTATTTTTACAGTTAAAACAATACAGATCGAACATGCAAAGTACAAATACAGCGGATCATATGTAAATTTAATATGGCTGTAGTAAAAATACAGCAAAATTTGTTGTAAACTTGATGTACATATGAAATCTGTATTTATAAAGCAGTTAATGAGTAATCATACATAAAAATTGTCATTAAACTACAAACTGTGTGTAATTTTACACTTCAAGTTGTTTAACAACGGTAATTTTACATCTTGTTGTTTTCCTACGGAACACCCATGTAAAAAAAAGGGGGACGTGGATTTTACAGACATTTTCCTGTTTTAAACACAAGTATATATAACAAGTATCCATAAGTCATATAGCATAATTGCCACAGCAAGTGTAAACATTACCCCTGGTATAGTGGTACGGACGTTTGACTGACGATCTCATTGGCGAGCGTTCGAATCTCGGCTAGGGTGATTTTTTTTTTTTTTTTCTGCTAGTCCAGGTTACATAACGACCTGTAATCTGAATTACAGTTCTGAAATGTATGCTACAATAACATACGGCCTTTATTTTGAAAGCAGATTTTCTGGCGACTCTGCTGACAGCAGATTTGCTGTAATTTTACAGTATTTTTTTGGTACAGTGTACAGAGGTAATGTATTTTCGTATTTATCATTATTCTGTTTTCATATTATATGAACAAATAAATTAACAATTTCTCCTTTTACCTTGACATTTCAGCTTGAAAGGGATCTTGTAACTTTGTTGACATGTGCAAAAACTGAAGCAGGGTTGATAAACTGTGTATGTTTGTAATATGATATGTCCACTGAGCGATGTGTGAAAATTCCATGATAAGAAAATATTAGATGACCAAAAATGGGCGAAAATGCTAAATTATATCTGCTAACTCATTGCATCGCTTAGTAGAGACAGTAGACAGTATAGAATGTCAAATCTAAAGTTCAAGCAGAAATTTGGAAACCGAAACCTGTTACATGCTTGTATTGGTAATACGAATACAGCAAGTGAGTGAGTAATTTTTCACTCCAATCACGGTATTTTTGACCGTGTAAACACAAACTAGAATCACGAATCGCGAAACTCGAATCGTGGTCCAGAGGTGTTTTCTAATCATGATTCACTCAAATCACAGTGCGAATCGGTAGTGTAAACGGCTTGACCTCCAAAACATGATTTGGGAGGCGGAGCTTACGTGACCTTACATGCACTTCCGCCGATAAACCTGGCGCTCTTCGCTTCGAATGCAGTCATGCAGTGCATATGTAGTACTAGTGTTCTCCTTGTTTGATTGACAGGTACGTCTCCAGAAATGCGATTGTAATCACAGTTTGCGCCAAGTCGTGTAAAAGCAAGGCAACATAATCACCGTGATTGTAAACATGATTCTGATCGTGATTGCAATCACACGTGTAAAAGCACTCTTAGTCAAGTATTGTAAGAGATATAAATACCGGAAATCATATCATTCACATGCAAATTAGATCTTTTAAGTCTAAAATATTTCTTTATTAACTGAAACCTTTTGTTCAACATTGACCTGTACACAAAGGCTAGCTGCTCGGGCAGGTTGAATGCTCGTTGCCTGACGACCCGAATACAACGTTCATTCATACACCTGTTTTTAGTGGAAAATAATCAGTACTTGGAATTCACCTCGTACGTTTGGCGTTGTTATGTCCGGTAAAGGGCATAATAGCATACATAGTGAAATGTCTTCAATAAGTGCATAAAGCCCTCTGCAGACAGAGCCGACTCGACCCGATTCGACTGGTTTTCATTCCGATCGGCTCAGTTTTCAGTGCCTCGCGACACACATTTTGCAAGTCGAGAGACAGTCGGATGCCAATTGGGGCCGATTCATCACGATAAATCTGCTACGACCGACCGGTGTGGTGCTATATCCGTGACCTGCGAAATCCGTGTCGTCGCAAATGCGCATGCGCTTAGACAGTTATGCCTATATTATGGTGCGTGTCTTGCGAAAATCGTGTCCATTATTACGCCGCAATTTCATTCAAATAACAAATTGACACATGTTTTATCAAATTTTTAAATGGCGTGAATGGATTTTCTTAATCCACCGTCGGGTTTTGACAACACTTTGTGCTGCAAGGAGCCTCAATGAGGGATTTTGCATCTTTTGCATGCTTTATTACGAATGGCATGAATGGGAACGAATTTTGCAGGCAATTTTCCCACAGGTGCGCATGCGTATTTGCGACTGCGTACGAATTTCGCAGTGCGTACGGATTTAGCGTGACACCGGGCACAACTCTAGCCTGATTGAAACCAGTCGGCAAATGGTCGGATCGGGTCGAGTCGGCTCTCTGTCTGCGCCGGGCTTTAGACATGGGCGTAGGAGCACATTTTTCTCAGGGGGAGGGGGGGGGGGGGGGGGGGGGCTGAGGTCTCTTACTCGAATAATTACACTTCCCATTTTCACCTGACAAGCAAAACAAAAATGGTCTTCGCCTATTTCATGCCCGAAAATTGTTTTTGTTGAATCTGAAATCTTGCCCTAAAATTACATTAATTTGCCCGAATGTAGTGACTCTGCCCGAATATGACAAGGGCAACATGGTTTTGCCCAATTATGACATGGATTTGCCGAAATATGACCTGGTTTTGCCCAAATGTAACACGTTTTGCCAAAATGTGAGGTGCTTTTGGGCCGAATATGGTCGTTTTTAAAACTTCAGGGGGGCTGCAGCCCTTTCAGCCCCCCTCCCGCCTCCTACGCCTATATGGGCGGAAGGGGAACATCTCTTTATTGCCGCTATTAAACGCAGCCACGCGTTCATAATCCTTTATCTGTTTATAGACACTACATAATCTACACAGTGATCGTCTATTTCAAATGAATGTTTTTTTCTGTGTAACAATTGACATTGTAACACATCATTCCTTGTGCATATTCATTACCTTCGCATCTTGTCAATTCTTGGTTCTCGATTTAACGTACTCCTTAAAGTGGCCAGGCAAACTAAACGCCTGTTATCTTCTGTTCATTTCTATTAGTGTACACATCAACTATTTGTAAACCATTTGACCCAAACATATTTTGTTTATTTTAAAACATTTTAGTAATTATTTTTCTCCATATTGTCAAGCCCCCACTTCTGAAAACCTCTCCAGAGTAGAATTATATTGTTGACCTGTTGTGACATCATCAGCCATTCACTACTCAGTTACAAAGAAGTTACCTTCACCCAAGCTGAGTGCCTAATCACAATAGCATCACACGGTTGAATAGAATACCAACTCACACACCTTCAATTTCAATAGCTATTGCTATGCCAGAAGAAAAGCACTGTCTAATGCTACAGTCACAAATGGTCCGATTTGGGCTACGGCGCCCGTACGATGCCACTTTTAGGTGAAATCTTGCGGGAATCTTGCGGCGCCCGCACGGGTGCCGGGGCTATCGTACGGCCGCCGTTGCATTTTCCCTCGCCGTACGATGTCAAAAATTTGTTTAATGCGGAGTTAAAACAAAAAATGCATTGTACGATTTGTTACTTGCCGTAAGCCCGTAGATACATCGTAGAGAGCATCACACGAGCACCACAAGGGCATCGCACGGGCACAGCCCAGACATCGCAGCCTTTTTCGAATATCGTACGATTTTGAGACTGAATATTTGGTCACTCAAATCGTACGGGTACTGTGGAGTCACCGTAAGAGTACCGTAAGGCACCCGTACGGGCACTTAGTTTGTGTTCACGGGGGCCGTGCGATTTATGTTTTATTTTAAGACAAAGGTCATCGTACGGGGCCCGGAGAATATGTAAATGCTACTCTAAAGTAACACAGACATCGTACGATATCACAATTTCCCAAAATCGTAGAAAATCCGCCGTAGGGAGAAAAATCGTACGGCGCCCGGACCATTTGTGACTGTAGCATAATCTATTGCATGGAGGTATGCAGGGCATGCTTTTGTGTGGATGTTCTCTTTGTACTTTCATCTTTTGTTAATCTCGTGGTAGCTGACCAGTGATTGACAGATGATGTCACAATAGGCAGGGCTCCACACTCACCTTTTTTGTAAGTGGCCCAGTCGGGCCGGTGAAATAATTTCTTCCCCTTTTCTGGTGGCCCAAAAGAAAATTTACTGGCCCGAAAATGTTGCTTCATGAGTAAACTTGTTATTATTAAAAATATCACTCTTTCCTATTCAAACCTTGTATTATAGATGAAGCATGACATAAAGAAAACAAGATTTCTAATTTTGTCAATGTCGGGTTGAAAATCTGCTTGCCCGATCGGGCCACCAAAATATGACTTTTATACATTTTTGCTGGCCCCAAGTGTAATTTCACTGGCCCCGGGCCAGCGGGCCAGTGCGAGTGTCGAGCCCTGCAATAGGTCAACAATAGAATTTAATCTGGAGGGTTTTTTAGGAGGTGGGGCTTAGCAACATGAAGAAAAATAAATGATAAAATGTTTAAAAATATACAAAACAACTAAATTACAAATTTCCGCTTTATCGGGCTCCGACAAGAGACCGAACTGGGGCTAGCAGTCACACCAAAATCATTCGGTCTTCTATTCATCGCGTGAATTCGGTTTGCACTTCGGCCGAATCAAGACCGATACGACCCCGACAATATTTGAATGGACCCCGACATGAAACCGACAATTTCGAACTCACATGGAACGCAGCCCGAATTCATCCCACTAGTATAAATACGACACTTGGGTTTACTGATATCAGTTTCATGTTTTATTTCCCAACTCAACATTACGAAAATGATTGTTTGGAATTTTTGTCTGATTTATGATTCATTATAATTCTTTGTCAAAGTACAGGATGAAGTAATCCTGAACATATGACTTGTACTTAGAGGGAGCTGGCTATATTATGTGTGTTGCTTCTTTTGAAAGTGAAATTATGGAATATTTCACTGAATATTATAATCCCATTCTAATCACAATTTCTGGTCCGTTTATTTATGTGTTTGAATCAATTTTTGTTTAAAGCTGCATCACTTCGGTGATCCCTCGCATATATATCACCAAGTTGATTTCTATCCTTCGGGCTTATGTCAAGTTTATAATAGCTTCTGACCACTCGAGCAATGAAAATTAAGGGGTTTCAGGGACGAGCGCCATACTACGGTTTTCTCGGGGGGTTTCTATAGCTCAGTTGATAAGAGCACCGGACTAGCGATCCGGAGGTCTCGGGTTCAAATCCAGTTGAAATCCCATTTTCTTTTCTCCATTTCAATCACATTATCTGGTCAGTTTCTTTATATGTTTGAATTGAATATTATAATGATAGAAATTTAAAAAAAAGACTGGTCATTAAACAGCAGTAATGTTTTATCTTTAGTGATTGTATATGTTTTTACTTCTGTCTACTAAACTTCTAGACTCATAATTTACTTAAAAGGGATCTATTAGCAGTGTCAACAACTTCCGAGTGTTTTTTTTCACATACCTCGTTGTATTCATATCACCAATTTAAGAACAGGTTTTGGGGCACGTTGTTTTGATGTATGCTTAAAGTATTTAAATTTCGAAAATCTCTATTGGAGAATTCCAACTGTGAATGACGTTGGTGTAATGAGTAGGAGAGTTGCAATTCGCACATTACTCGGTCACATGACATGTCATTACCTCGGAATGATCAGTGGACGTTCATTCGTCAAAGTAATCGTGAACATACATAACGTAATAATTGTGTACGAGGTCCACTCATAAAATAAAAATGGTATATGTCATGGAAATCAATTATAAATATCTTTCACGTATGATGACAGAGACCCCAATCAAACTATTAGTTCAGCTTAAGTACTTACATTATGGGATGGTGGTCTTTATATTACATATGATTTTGTATTAGTGCATCTTTAGTACGTGTTTGTGTGAATGAGCGTAAGTGTGTGTGTGTGTGTGTGTGTGTGTGTGCGTGTGAGTGTGAGTGTGAGCGTGTGTCACCCCCACAATTATCGACTCTCTAACATGCCACTTACAAATAGACATAATAATGCTGTAGCACGGCTCAAAGCAATAGAGGATATATTTTTTCCAGAAAAAAAGTTATAGGTAAATATGCCCAAGATATCGACCCTCGTTCAAATACTGGATGTGCTTAAGTGGGTAAATATCGCTCGAGGGCTACTCGGTCTTGATTCGGTTTGGTATCGGTGTAGTTGCGGGGATCATTTGAGTGAAACATTTCCATTCTTTTTTCTTGCGGTTTCAGTTCGGCCGAATCCAAATGGCATCAAAACCAAACCCAGCCCGAATTTTCACTCCGACACCAGATGTGACGCTATTTCAAAGCAACATCGAAAGGGGTGCTTAACGACGGTGTTCTACGGTATTGGCGAAATGCACAACTTTGCTAATTCAAATCATGAGTGTAGATTTCATACTAATCAATTAGTGCCGAGTCAAAACGTTAAGTTTACTAAACGTTTATGAATCATTTCAGACTTATCCCACATTTGATTTTTATAAACATAAATTATCACCGCGTAATGGAACGATCCTCAAAAATCCAATACGTCACGAAGCAGTGCTATCATTTTATGGTGAAAACAAGGGTAGGTCAATTTACTAAGTATAACCATACATGAACAAATTAATATATACATTCTTTGTTCTTTTTTTTTCCTTGATCGCTACAAATATACACATGAACATTTCAAATAATATGCAAAGTATTAACGTTAAAATAACCTCTAACTTGGTGGTATATTCTGATAAAATCTGTATCTAGTACGAAAAATCGTATATTCGTACGTGCTCACATAGACCTCCGTTTATTGAGCACACATACTAGATAATAATAAAAAATATTATATCCCTCATAAGACTGTTCTAGCCATGTGATTGGTCGAAACGCCGTCACGTGTTCAAGTATAATTTCTCCCATCAAATCCCAATCTCATATAGTACTTTTGTACAGTTCTTTTTTTGTCGAGGGCAACGAACTTTTGTGTACGAGACCAGTGTGTACACGCCAAGAAATCGAACTGTCCAAGTTTTGGCGTATTCAAGTTTGTATACAAATGCAAATAGCGATCGATACTGTTCGGCCGTTATTCATAATGCGTAATTATTTGCATGAGATATTAATTGAGATATTTCATTTGTTTCTATCATTTTGCAGATTAGGGATTCTGATGATGTGAACAAACGACAAATAAAGACTAAAGGGACATTATTTTTGGGAAGGTAAGGTATACGACCGTCGCCAAAATGTCCAATTATGGTGATCCAACTCGCGACGTTACACATCACGCAACCTCGTTGTTTATGACCAGTGGCGATACTAATAGTGAAATGTTCTCATTTAGTGGGACGTCGTTGCTACTCGACAACGTTACATCGACGCCGTTCTCAACCGGCGCTGTCGCCGCGACGTGGACGTGGTGGCAAGTGCTCAAGCTTGTCCTAGGAATCGCGGGTATGATCGGTAATAGCATAGTTATCCTCGTACTGTGTCGTCCATGCCGAAAGGGACACTCGACCGACACGCTGATCGCTGCGCTAGCCGTCGCCGACTTTCTGACGTCGTTTTTTATCATGCTGCGACTCATCAACGCCGAAGTTCCCGAAGACTACGTCGCGGCCCAGGTCTACTGCAAAGTCATAAAATCGTCGGTTCTCATGTGGATATGTATATACGCGTCAATCTACACGCTGTCGGCCATCTCCGTTGAGCGGTTGCTAGCCGTGCGGTATCCATACACCATCATGTTTTCGGTGACCAAAAAACGTACGGGTTGCGTTGTCGCCGGCATCTGGCTTCTGGCGTTCGTCCTCAAGGTACCACCGCACTTCACCATCCACTTCGCGGAGGACCGGCAGTGCAAGCGCGCCTTCCGGAACATCGAACTCGAGATATTTTACGGTGTGTCCGTGTTCTTCGTCCAGTACCTCATCCCGGTGATCATCATGACAACGGCGCACGTGCTCACCCTCAAGGATCTCCGGTGGCACCGGCGGAAGTCCGCGGTGTCGGTGAAAGGGCGCCACCACAGGGAAAGATTGGAAAGACGCGAGGTACGACTCTTAACGGCGCGCCGTCGCGTCATACAGATGCTCTTCCTCGTCGTCGTCACCTTCATCGTGTGTTGGACGCCGGACCAGGTCAACTTCCTCTTAGTCAATCTCAAATTCTTCGACTCGTCTGTGCTGAAGGGCCCCGTTCATCAGAGCTTCATCATGTTAGCCTTCTTTAACTCGTGTGCCAACCCGTTTATATACGCCGCAAGAAACGCGAAGTTCAGAGTTGCTTTTAAACAGCTCTTCGTGAAGGCACCCGAAGGTAGACTCCAGTATATCTTTAGTGATGCAAATGACAGACGCGTTGGAAGCATGAGGACAGACCAGGGGAGTGTCACTCTGCCACAGTGCACGCGAGTTTTGGAGACAGAAATATAGTGCATAGCCTTGATTGCATGAAGGCCTGCACGTTTATAGCCACCACCTGGAGGCGATTTATGCAGTATATTAACAAGACAAGACAAGACAAGACAAGACAAGACCGGAAGGTAAACTTCTCTACGACATCAGAATTGCATTGTAGGTTACTTTGGGAACTACATGAACCAATCACAGAGCAGTTCACAGCGTCGTCACCGGATCGAGGTCAAGAAAACAAGTTCATATGCATACGTTACCATGGATCCCATTGTTCTCATAAGAGTGAAACAATTATAAACGGGTTTATAGGTCAACCGCGATGACGTAGAGAAGTTTACCTTGGAGGCTTTAAAAATCGCGTCACTCCGCCATCTTGACTAGATGTACAACATATATTGGACACGTGACTTGCGCGCGATAAGTGGGCCTAGTTCTAGCAAAGACTCATAACATAATCATAAATTTATGGCAAAGACCAATTTGTTTGAATGGGAGTACTTATTCGGACTGCTGGTTTAATTCCCTCTTCTTTCAATTTGGCGCATGTCATTTTTCACACTCTGGACAAAAACAGTCAGTGTTCACCCAAGCGTGAACGAAAAATTGTGTTAGTGGCACTTGATAGATGAGACCATTGGGCATCTATCGACATGAACAAATCTTCTAAATATTTTGAAATGTAATTTTGACAGATTTTTCAAAAGTGTAACGTGTTTTTGTATACGCACTGTATGTAATATCGTACATCAAAATTATGTACCTTTCATCAATCTGTGTGCTGTTACCATGCATGGTTGAATTATCTTATAAGTTTTAAAAGTCGATGTTGCTCTGTTCGTTAACTCAGCTGTTGCTTATGTAACTTATGCGCTGTCCTACCTACTCATACATGTCATATCCACGCGTGTTGTGTTCATTCCGAATATATTTATACTACATGTATGTTATTTAAATTATGTTTAGACTTTTGAGTTTATGTGTCTGCTTTGATATCAAAGTTATAATTTGTCTTTACCTATACCGAGGTAGTGTATTTTCGTATTTATCATTATTCTGTTCTCATATTATGAGCAAACAAATTACTGTTACAATTTTTACTTTTACCTTGACATTTCAGCTTGAAAGGGGTCTTGTAACTTTGTTGACATGTGCAAAAACTGAAGCAGGGTTGATAAACTGTGTATGTTTGTAATATGATCCATTGAGCGATGTGTGAACATTCCATGTTAAGAAAATATTAGATGACCAAAAATGGGCGAAAATGCAAAATTATATCTGCTAACTCATTGCATCGCCTTAGTTGACAGTTAAATTATCCAGTAGAGAATGTCAAATCCAAACAGTTCAAGCAGAAATTTGGAAACCGAAACATGTTACCTGCTTGTATTGGTATTTACGAATACAGCAAGTGAATTAGAAGCGCTAAGAGTTCCAAGTTATTTTGTTTTATGTTGGCAATGTAATTTTGTCAAGTGAAGCATCAACTTGCGTAGCACTTGTTCTTTTTGTGGGGGGTTCTGGTATATAGGGGCTTCCATTAAATGAATGCTAAACATTTCAGAATGACACAGTGTAATATAGTTTGCTCAATTTCCTAAATAATTGTCGCTCTTGAAATTATACACGGACGACTGATGGCCCAGAAACACATTATTACATTGTACATCGCATTAAATTAACATTTTCAACGGACAGTCGGTATTGCAGCCTAATTACTTAAAGGTAGTTCAGATTCGTCAAATGAGATGCGCGGCGCCATCTTGCATACGCGTTGCGCACGGTGCGTAATGCACGTTAGCTCAGTGTCATGCGGTGCGCGCAAACTAACCCAGTTCAAAATGGCGACCCGCTATGTAGCATCCCCACGCTTGATGCCCTTTAAAGTGAAAAGGCGTACAACGCAGGTAAAGGGAGGGGGGCACTAGCAGAGCCGTGGTTAGGGGTCGAAAGTTAAAGGTACACTTGAGTATTGGTACTTCCCGAAATGCCCCTTGACACTAAATTGGTTGGTTTTAATTCCATTTTTAAAGTTCCTTGAATAAAACATGTAAGAGAATAATTCCCTTTCAAATGCTCTCATAGTTGACAGAATGGATTTCAAGATAATTCATTCATAAGTCTACCGGCCGGGGGACATTTTGACTTTTTAGAAAAATACAAAAAAATGCTTAGACTACTTTGAAAAAAATCTAAATAGCTTTTTAAATAGTTGTTGATGATATCTTTATTGAATCCTTATTTTAACAAAACATCAAATGCACAATTTTGTATGAAAAAATGGTTAAAACCAATGAGTTTTTAGAGAGCGCCCTCTTGAGTTGTAACGGCTCTTTTTTTCAATGATAACAGGGTTTTTACTTTATAGTCGTTTGTAATTGTGTATACCTTTTGAGCATGGTGGAGTTATAACTATTAGTTTGTACCGTAATGATGCAGGTTTTGGTTACTAAAGTTAAGTTTGACCAATACTCAACTATCTCTTTAACACCAATTTATCGCAAACATCTCATATAATTTTGGTCAAAAGTGTTTTGGTCACAATCAGTTTTTTTTTCTGAAAAAGTTTAATTTTCTTGTAAACTGATCTAATTTCGGAAAAATCTTTTCATTTTGGGGGGAAAATCGTCGAATTTTGGGCACCGAAAAATCATATCATTTTGAAGAATACAGAAAATATGATAATAATTCCAGGCAAAAGGCATCAGCTCCCCTGAAAAAAATTGCCCCTATATAATTATACCCTTTTGAAAGTCTTAAAGGGGACCGCCGGGCATTATAAAACCAATGCTTAGTAGTTTTGGTACTATAATTGAATATCAATCATACTCTCATGTGGTCTGATATGTTTCTGTAATTTGAGAACAATGCAATTAATTACTAAGACTTACGGAACCACGGCTATCTAGTGGTTCGCGCGTGCGACTTTGTTTGCACGACCGCTCAATCAATACGCGTACGTTATATGGCAGTCGCTGGGCAATTAAAAGGACAAATTGACGGTATCGATAGCAAAAAACGATACTTACTTTTTTGGAAGAAACAACATTTTGACATTTTGGGCAATTATATTTTTCAAATGCCAAATCCAGTAAACTTGTTTAGTGAAACAGTAATGTAGGCTATAAAGCAATCAAGTCGTTTAATTTGGCCTACGCTCAGTTCTTTTTAACGGAGTTATTTACGCATTTCTGAATTTGCCCTTTTTACATGTACGATATCGCGTCGATATTGGGCATGAAAAAGGACAAAACGCGAATTGCCCTTTTACGCGCATTGATAATGCACAGGCAATGCGCGCGACTTGGCGCAATAATGGGCAGCTAAAAGGGCAAATCCATTTTTGTCCTTTTTATTGCCCATATCATATGCGCGTTTAGTCGTGTATGCTAAACATGCAAGGGTTATTTCGTAGTCACTTGAATTAAAATTGGTTAAACTTGTGGCCGTACGCATGTGCGGATATTGTGATCAGTGCTATATTCTTACGGAAAAGTAGTAAAATAACACATTTCATTCGTAATACATTGATTCTTAACCAAATAACACCTCTCGGCAGTTCATGAAAACGATTATGGCCTTTTTGTTGCCCAAATACGTGCAATTTTGTCATTTTGTCCTTGTGTTATTTTTGATTTTCTCAAAAAGTGGGGCACATATGGGAATTCTAAACATATCATCGGATAGGTTTTAAAGAACTCCATCTGAAAATAAAATAAAAACAAAATCGATATTTGACGATAATATCGGCCATTTTGCCCTTTTTATTGCCCAGCGACGGTATGTGCGATTTATCGCATAGCCCGTGCGATAGTTTGTATCGTTTCGGGCATGCAGACAACACGCCTGTGTGCGCTCGCATGTACACACTCCAACGGCAGTGTTGGGGTGGATGTTACACACAATGCCCAGCGCTATATAATAGCCACCGCACCATGCACAATGCATAATACTCTGCATGCATGCAATAGTACACTTTATAAAACGGCTCTGGTAAATTCAGTAACGTGATTGGTTAAATCCAGTCACATGACTATTCATTAAATTTCAACAAACAAACAAGAAAAAGCGTAACACACATGTGTTGTCACTTTTTGTTGCGCGATATTTGCACGGCTGTGACGTCACAATGCTTGTTGACATAGTTCTACGAAGTCAAACTTGCGAAAGTGATTTTAAAAAAAGATGGAAAATGCTTCGTTCTGTAAATAATGTGTTCTGTAGTAAATAAATCTTAGCAGATTCGTAAATTATATGGTATGTGGTTTGATATTGGGAAGTTTTGGAATGGAAATGCATACAATTCTTTGATAATTCTCACTTTTAACGGGAAAATTTTCGGATTTTCGGCGACTGCATTTGATCTACTGAGCTGCAGCTAGTCAAATTCAGTGAAGCGAGTGCACTCTAGTGATGATTAATTTGGTAAATTCCTAATAAATTCACACTCTACAGAGTAGATAGACTTGGTTACTAATTGTGGAGAGCCTGTTTTCAATAGCTAGCAAAATAAAACAATCCGTGGTTGAGCCTGTTTTATAAAACAAATAATACTACGGCCTTGTTATCGTGCCGTCATGTAAATGCATCGACTCTCGGCTATGTTAGCTGTGCGCATGCGCACTCGGCTTCGCCTCGTGCACAACGTACAGCTAACATAGCCTCGAGTGCAATGCATTTACACAACACACTCAAGACCGTGTATTATGTGTATAACAGTGCTTGCATGGCGTTGCATACGCTTGCTTGCATGGCGTTGCATACGCATGGCGTTGCATACGCGGTAGATGCTGTTTCTGAACGCCAAGTAGATATTTTATTCGTTGCACACAAGAGATTTTCGAGATTGTCTCTGCTTGCTGCGATATATCGTAGGTGCTTCCGATAACAGGATCGTTAAGTGATATCGTTATCGGAACTGCGCTGACAGAATGCCTGACAGGTGATATTAAAAATGATTCCCTGGCGATGTACAAATACTTTCAGTATCACAGACTTGTTTTGTATGTTCATTTGGGATATGTCTTTGATGTAAGAGAGCTAAATCTCTGCCTGGCGGTACCCTTTAAAATGCAATTTGTAATATACTAAGTGATTATTATAATGATGCATTTTTAACTTATCATAAAAACCCGCATTAAAGGTCGTTATACGCAATAATTGTTTGCTACGCACTATTAAACGTCCATTAATATAATCAAAAGGATGTTATATATATAGCTAAACGCTTATCCAGACATCTCATATTCGGTCAAAAGCGTTTCATGTTCTCGCATATCTCATCCGATTTTGTTTGGTCACAATCATTTTTTCTGACAGAGTTTCATTTTCGTGTAAACTGATCTAATTTCGGAAAAGATCTTTTCATTTTTTTGGGGGGGGGGAAATCGTCGAATTTTGGGGCACTAAAAATCATATCATTTTGGGCTAACCCGTGGCGATCGAGGACGGAAGATAGGATAATAATTCTAGGCAAAAGGCATTAGCTCCCCTGAAAAAATTGCCCCTATATATACCCTTTTGAAAAGTCTTAAAATGCAATATGTAATACCAAGTGCTTATTATAATGATGCATTTTTAACTAATCATAACAAAACCCGCATTAAAGGTCGTTATACGCAATAATTGTTTGCTACGCACTATACAACTTCCATTAATATAATTGAAATAAACGCTCCTCCTATAATAATTATATTTGGGTAGAAACTTGTTGCGGAGGTATTGAAATTAACCTTGTATTTAGATGGGCAACACTCCTTTATATCAAAGGCCTGAACTGGCATCACATTTTCATAACTTTAACTTCAACTTTAGAATTAATGTACAGAAAACCACCACTGAACTTTACATTGCATATTGTAACTGTCTGATATGTTATATAAAGTATAGCGTTCTGCCTTTCCCTATATACTAAAAAAATGTTGTGTCGACTGGATATAAAGTAAAATTCTAAATAAAATAAATATAATTGTTGTAAGGAGCACATAACTGCATTGATGTATTTTCTGCGAAGACGAACTTTAACTGGCTTCTTTGTATGTACCCTTTTCTCCTCAAATTCTGCAGACACTAATTTAAAAGTGATCCATTAACTTTACATTCTTTCCCAAAAGTGATATTTGAGACTTCAATCATAAACCGATATCATTGTAAGATTCTTGAGGATGATATGTGAGTTTATAATACATTTTTAAAAGGTTAATATTTTTTACCTAGTGAAAAAAGAGTAAATCGATGTCTGGTTTTATCCCAATAGTTCACGTGAAAAATCCGAATTCGAATACTATGGATGATTTAATATCCGAATACTTTTGACTATTATACGGTCAAAACGTCTGTAGACGCTTTAAAATTCAGTCTTAAATATATCCATAATTAGGGAGCCATTTTGACAAATCAGATCCCATTTCATTATTCTGTTACCATAAGTGAAACAACTAGGTAAACGGAAAGGTGAAAGCTCCTATTGCATTTGGTTGAATTTTGGCAAAGTTAATGGATCACTTTAATCTAGATAATAAGAGCTGCTATGTAACAACGATTAACTAAATGCTAAGTATTCAAGCGATCCGCTTGTGGCTTGTCTAAGTGACCACATTATTGAGGAGATTGATTAAAACAATTTGAAGGAAAAAAAACACCACATTTGAGAATAGACGATAGTTTGAAATGCATTTGATAATTTGCGTGAAATTACACTGTGTAGTTTCTAATTACGATAAAACCGCAAATTACATGCTAACCCGTTACAAATGGAACCTAGAAAGATCTTGTAGGAAACATGTTGCAGCCAAATATCAGCATTGGTACAATCTATATATTGGCCAAAATTATTGATTCATACTTTTGAAATGGTATAAAAAGGGCTTCTGTATCAAAATCCGAACCATAGTAAATGCAGAAATATCAATTGGCATTT
>JBAMJV010008813.1:0-79833 GCA_037951105.1 Echinarachnius parma
TTTGAAATTAGGTCATTTTGTCTTTAATCTAAGCTCTTTTCAGGCATGAAGAAGTATCTCTGATTTTCATACATAGTGTACAAACAAACTGTACAAATATTGTGGTAAGATCACATCTTAAACACTCATAAAATTATGAGCAGTTGTCTAGAGGGTAGTTACTGTTTGTGTTTGGTATAGTTGAAAGAATCAGGTTTGAATTTGTACAGATTGCAAATCATGTTAATATTGCATGAATTTCTGATGCATAGAAACATTAAATTAATTGAAAAGGGATACCTGTAGATATTTGCTCTCATAATTGATGTACAAGTTTGCAATTTGAACTTGAACTTGAAAGATTTTATTCAAGAAAAGATCTCCACCTAGGCCCCTGTTGCAGAGAGAGACTTTTTCTGTGTTTCAACCAATCAGATCTGTGCATTTAGAACATTTGCTCTGACTCACAATTGATTTATCTCTTTCTGCAACAGGGCCATTGTCAGGGTGGAAACATGTGGTATCATTAGAATGTCATTTGTCTGTATTGCTATTGTATGGGGATTAGCAGGTCTATTTAACAGTGGTTGAGCCAGGATTGTGAATAGGCTCTAATCCTGACTTTGAAAAGGTCTTTTTCATAACAATACACCCCTATAGAATTCTTTGGACATGAGTGTAGGTCTAAAATAATTCAATTTTACATGAAATTTGCAAACTTAAAACAAGGCAGTAGAAAAAACAAGAAATAATACATCTCCAATTCTTTCATATGTTGTAGATATTATATCAAGCCAAGATTTAAGCCAAAAAAAATTCTCAAAATTATTTGATCCACGAGGTAAAAACGGAATGTCGAAGCCTAAGGTCAAAGGTTATCGTATCCAAACTCGCTCATGCATGAAAACAAAAGGCATAAATGGATTGCATATAACATCCCAGTCCAATGACACCATTACAAATAAATTGACCCAACGGTTAACGGACAATGGCGATTTGAAAAACGATGCCCACGCCCATTTTTGACAAAACTACCCCAGAAGAATTGACCATAGCGCCAAAACCCGTTGGGCGGATTGGGCTAAAACCTTAAATATTTGCGCTTTGAAGGGTTGAAATATCATACATACCAAATATTAGCAAATTTGAAGGGGTACGATGAAAATGTTCACTTTTTTTGGGTGATTTGACATGGAATGACCCTATAGGTCATCATAATATAACAGATATTGACTTTTTCCTTCGGGAACTATATAAACATTTCATTTCCCTTGGGGAGTTATATTTTTGTCTCGGAATACTATATTTTTAAACATAATGTCCCTCGACAAAATTATAACTTCCCTCGAGGATCTCAAATGTTATATTGCCCCTCTAGACAGTCAATATCTGTATAATATCTGACTGGTCAGTGCTACATTGGGGCATGGAGGGGGGGGGGGGGGGGGGGGCTATGCCTTTGCCTATGCCCCCCAGTGAAAAACAATACATGGGGGCTCAGGGCGAATTTGCCTCTGAAATGCCAAAAAGAGCCCCCGAAAAATTATAGAGTTCAATGCAAATCAAATTTTGTAAGTTTATTTTCATGCAGGCAAGCTTGAAAAGTAGCCCCTGAAAAATATTTAAAATAGATTTTAATTTTTTCCCTGATGCCCCCTAACAATAAAAAACATTTTATAAAAAGGGGAACAGTATTGCAAAATTGGGGCAATGCAATGAATAATGGCAGCTATCTAGAAAAAGAAGTTTACCCCCCCCCCCCCCCCCCCCCCCCTCCTCTCCAACCCACATCACCCAATTTGGCTGAACTCTTGTCCCACTATTCAGAATACATCCCTCAACATCACATGTTCGTCTCTGCGGGACTTGACTGCCATTTAATTTATTGCTCTCAAGGATAAACAGAAATGATAAGTAACACTAGCTATCGACAATGAGAACTTCCCCTACCTCCCACCCCCCCCCCCCCCCCCCCATCCACATCACCCAATTTCCCTGAACCCAGCTACACATGTATGCCAACTGCTCTTCAGCATATCTGTCAATATCACACGTTTGTCTCTGCGGGACTGAATGTCATTTCTTTTGGCGGCGCTCAAGGTTTCACTGACATTAAAAAATGGCAGCTATGTAGAATATAAATTTGTACTTGCCCCGGGCAAATGGGCAAGTGCTAGTGTCGAGCCCTGGCTATCGACTAGAAGACCCCCCCCCCCCCCCCCCCCCCTTCATCATCCTAGAATTCGCTTGAACTCCCTTTGATGCGACTAAATACAAAACTCATCCGTCAATATCCCACGTTTGTCTAGAGCTGTGGGACTGACTGCCATTTCTATCTGTACGGCAATATCCCAGGTTTGTCTAGAAGCTGTGGGACTGACTGCCATTTCTATCTGTACGGCAATATCCCAGGTTTGTCTAGAGCTGTGGGACTGACTGCCATTTCTATCTGTACGGCAATATCCCAGGTTTGTCTAGAGCTGGGGGACTGACTGCCATTTCTATCTGTACGGCAATATCCAGGTTTGTCTAGAGCTGGGGGACTGACTGCCATTTCTATCTGTACGGCAATATCCCAGGTTTGTCTAGAGCTGGGGGACTGACTGCCATTTCTATCTGTACGCAATATCCCAGGTTTGTCTAGAGCTGGGGGACTGACTGCCATTTCTATCTGTACAGCAATATCCCAGGTTTGTCTAGAGCTGTGGGACTGACTGCCATTTCTATATTTCGGCAACAAACAGAATGGTTGGCAGCTCAGTATCTAGGATAGCCTATCCGTAGGCATCGTGCTGTCTGGCAGGTTCTACAACCGGTACTGTATTAAAACCGCGAAAGGCTGAGTTTGAGCGGGGCAGTGCGAAGCCTATCGCCACTCGTGAACGTGAAAAGTTATATTTTCTTTTATTTACATAGAAAATCTTCGTAGAAATGCTACGAAGCCCATATTCATATGCCACAAGACCAGGTTGATCAGCTGTTTGTGAGTGTTAGTCTTCGTTGGAAGCTGTAATGTAAAACCAAACGCGCAACCTTTCACAATACACTGTTAGTGTCAATAGAGTAGTGGTTGTTATAGGGTCTCCGCTTCGGACTAGCGTATGCTGTAATGCTGCACTGAACATACCACCGAGGTGCACCGGACCGGGTGCGGACGCGTCCATTATTTATAGGGTACGTCATTACAAAATATGTTGTTTTCTTTTAAAATAAAGAGTTGAGATTTGATATGGATGCAAAAAGGTAATTCTATGCTTTAGTTTTCATTGTAATGTATCTCATATTTTATCATTATGATAGTTATGATAACATTAATGTCTGATACTAATAAACCCTTAATACACGGTGGAACACGCCACCGATTAGGCATACAGTATCCACATCTAGCAATCTGATTGGTTGCTGATTTCTCTCATGAATACTAATGCCTTATTATCTTTGCTCATTAATAAATTACTGCGAATCCAGTGCTTAAAGGGCTATATATGGAGCCAGTTTCCTAGTATTTAGCTCTCTCACAGCTAGCTAGCTCGCGATCGCATAGAGAATCTCCAAGCCATATAGAGCCTTGACTAAAGGCTATATCTAGGATGACAAACGGCTCGTACAGATCTGCTGTTTTCATTTTTATTTCTTTCTCTTTTTTTTTTTTCACTTCACATTGTGATTACTTTTGCCTCCCCATAATTCTTCAAGTCATAATTCCAATAAAACCTATTCCCTACTACTAGATTATGAATACCCTATCCCAGCAGGTAATTCAGGTTCCCATAGGCAGTGGGTTACCCTGTTCCCTACGAGATTAATTTTGGAAACATTCATATCAAATCTAAGAGAGCTACAAAATTCCTACAGCACTCCCAAAATTAACGTATGTATGTATTTGACTATGTTGGAAATACAATTTAGAAGTGCCCTTCTTTTCTCACTGGATGTATGACATGACTGTATTCAAGTATGTACATCAAATAGTGAGCATGTTCATCTATAATTTTCAAGGTAAAATGTACTTAAATACATGAATGTTAGTCTTTACCAGGCGTCTATGTTCATTCCAGTAACTGATAGTTCTGAGAAATGTTATTGTTATCCATAGAATATAGCTCTATAATGAAGGGGAGGTTTCCACATCTATTATTCAGTAACTTTTTGTAATACTAAGCATGTAATCTATACATGTAATCAATAATCTGTTATTAAACCTAAACTCGCAAGGACGATTGGTCAAACAGGGCCCAACACAAGCAACTTCGGGCAAGTGGGATGATCGGGTAACGAGATTGAAAACCACAGAATGAAAAAAAAACTGTTTTTAACCATCTATCTATAATATACTGTATACGCCAATATTTTCGCGTACAGATATTTTCGCGAATGAGGGGGTCTCAGACATTTTCGCGAGTTGTTAATTCGCAGATCTGCCGGCCCTGTGAGAAAATAGCATCGCACAGAAATTAGAATATGACAAAAATGATGTGTACTTTGCACGAGAAATCCTTTTAATAAATGAACAAATGTGTATTCTATCATAACGGCGACATAACATAATGTAATTTCTACGGAAATTTGTTAAAATGTACACAAATTTTACCTCAGTTTCGGTCAAATATGATTTATAAGCTTTATAGTAACAAGAAGCATTGTCCCGTGAATGGTGATTCTCGTACTAATAAATAATAATGAGTTTCGCATATGAGCTGAATACTGTACAGGTCTATGGTTACGCATTGTCTGTATTGCGCTCTGTATCTGTAGCTACTGCCATAGACCATGTAGAAAGCATCGCAGGGCGGCATGCCGCTGACGGGAACATGCAAACATATGGAGATTGATTCAAGCACGAAAGTCAATGAGTATTGATATTAGAGCGCACGGAGAAAGCGCGCGATGAATACGTGCGCGTGTTTATGCACCGATATATAGTCTCAATGGATGTTACATTCATAGCATATTTGTGAATACAAATGGACACGACAGGCGCGAGTATGCCGCCATCTTGAGTTTATGTTGATTCCTTTTATTTTTAAATCGGTGGTATACTAGTGATCACATTGGTGTGATGCACGATCTATAGTATCAATGGATTGGTAAAAAATATACGGACAAGGTACGCGCTAGTAGTACTACCAGCAGGAGTTTACAAAGTAATTTGGCGCCATGCATGTTGAGTTTATGCCACATCCTTCTTTTTATATCGGTTGATAAGCACATGCATGTGATATTAGTGTTGAACTACAGTACTGTCTCCGTGGCTGGGGGGTATAGCGCAAAATACAGCGTTCGGTATATATAATTGCGTTCTCTATTTCATCGTGGCAAAAGTTGACATGAGTTCATGCCAATATATTCGCGTGTTGTTAATTTCGCGCTTTGGTAGTGATTCGCGAAATTCGCGAAATAAAACCCCACGCGAAATTAACAGCTTATACAGTACTGTAAGCTCTATATAATGAAGGGGAGTTTCCACATCTATTATTCAGTAACCTTTTTTTAATACTAAGCATGTAATCTATGTGTACATGCTTAGTATTAAAAAAAGGTTACTGAATAATAGATGTGGAAACCTCCCCTTCATTATATAGAGCTTACAGTACTGTATAAGCTGTTAATTTCGCGAGGGTTTTATTTTCGCGAATTTCGCGAATCACTACCAAAGCGCGAAATTAACAACACGCGGAATATATTGGCATGAACTCATGTCAACTTTTGCCACGATGAAATAAGAACGCAATTATTGAATACCGAACGCTGGATTTTGCGCTATACCCCCCAGCCACGGAGACAGTACTGTAGTTCAACACTAATATCACATGCATGTGCTTATCAACCGATATAAAAAGAAGGATGTGGCATAAACTCAACATGCATGGCGCCAATTTACTTTGTAAACTCCTGCTGGTAGTACTACTAGCGCGTACCTTGTCCGTATATTTTTTACAATCCATTGATACTTATAGATCGGTGCATCACACCATGTGATCACTAGTATCCACCGATTTAAAAATAAAAAGGAATCAACATAAACTCAAGATGGCGGCATACTCGCGCCTGTCGGTCCATTTGTATTCACAAATATGCTATGAAATGTAACATCCATTTGAGACTATATATCGGTGCATAAACACGCGCACAGTATTCATCGCAGCGCTTTTTCCGTTGCGGCTCAGTAACTATCAATACTCCAATTGACTTTCGTGCTTGAATCAATCTCCCCATATGTTTGCATGTTCCACGTACAGCGGCATGCCGCCTGCGATGCTTTCTACATGGTCTATGCCAGTAGCTACAGATACAGAGCGCAATACAGACAATGCGTAACCACTAGACCTGTACAGTATTCAGCTCTATATGCGAAACTCATTATTATTTATTAGTACGAGAATCACCATTTCACACGGGACAATGCTTCTTGTTACTATAAAGCTTATAAATCATATTTTGACCGAAACTGAGGTAAAATTTGTGTACATTTTAACAAATTTCCGTAGAAATTACTTATGTTATGTCGGCCGTTATGATAGAATACACATTTGTTCATTTATTAAAAGGATTTTCTCGTGCAAAGTACACATCATTTTTGTCATATTCTAATTTCTGTGCGATGCTATTTTTCTCACTAGGGCCGGCAGATCGCGAAATTAACAACTCGCGAAAATGTCTGAGACCCCCCTCATCGCGAAATATCTGTACGCGAAATATTGCGTATACAGTATATTATAGATAGATGGTTAAAAACTGTTTTTTTTTCATTCTGTGGTTTTCAAATCTCGGTACCCGATCATCCCACTTGCCCGAAGTTTCTTGTGTTGGGGCCCTGTTTGACAATCGTCTTGCGAGAGTTTAGGTTTAATAACAGATTATTGATTACATGTATAGATACCATGTCTTAGTATTACAAAAAGTTACTGAATAATAGATTAGTGGAAACTCCCCTTCATTATAGAGCTATATTCTATGGATAACAATAACATTTCTCAGAACTATCAGTTACTGGATGAACATAGACGCCTGGTAAAGACTAACATTCATGTATTTAAGTACATTTTATCCTTGAAAATTATAGCATGAACATGCTCACACTATTTTTGATGTACATACTTGACATACAGTCATGTCATACATCCAGTGAGAAAAGAAGGGCACTTCTAAATTGTATTTCCACATAGTCAAATACATACATACGTTAATTTGGGAGTGCTGTAGGAATTTTGTAGCGTCTCTCTAGATTGATATGAATGTTTCCAAAATTAATCTGTAGGGAACAGGGTACCACTGGCCCGATGGGAACCTGAATTACCTGCTGGGATAGGGTATTCATAAATCTAGTAGTAGGGAATAGGTTTTATTGGAATTATGACTTGAAGAATGTATGGGGAGGCAAAAGTAAATCACAATGTGAAGTGAAAAAAAAAAAAGAGAAAGAAATAAAATGAAAACAGCAGATCTGTACGAGCCCCCCGTTTGTCATCCTAGATAAAGCCTTTAGTCAAGGCTCTATATGGCTTGGGAGATTCTCCTATGCGATCGCGAGCTAGCTAGCTGTGAAGGAGCTAAATACTGGAAACTGGCTCCATATATAGCCTTTAAGCACTGGATTCGCAGTAATTTATTATTGAGCAAAGATAATAAGGCATTAGTATTCATGAGAGAAATCAGCAACCAATCAGATTGCTAGATGTGGATACTGTATGCCCTAATCGGTGGCGTGTTCCACCGTGTATTAAGGGTTTATTTAGTATCAGACATTAATGTTATCATAACTATCATAATGATAAAATATGAGATACATTACAATGAAAACTAAAGCATAGAATTACCTTTTTGCATCCATATCAAATCTCACTCTTTATTTTAAAAGAAAACAACATATTTTGTAATGACGTACCCCTATAAATAATGGACGCGTCCGCACCCGGTCGGTGCACCGCGGTGGTATGTTCAGTGCAGCATACAGCATACGCTAGTCCGAAGCGGAAGACCCTATAACAACCACTACTCTATGACACTAACAGTGTATTGTGAAAGGGTTGCGCGGTCTTGGTTTTTACATTACAGCTTCCAAACGAAGACTAACACTCACAAACAGCTGATCAACCTGGTCTTGTGGCATATGATATGGGCTTCGTAGCAGTTTCTACGAAGATTTTCTATGTAAATAAAAGAAAATATAACTTTTCACGTTCACGAGTGGCGATAGGCTTCGCACTGCCCCCGCTCAAACTCAGCCTTTCGCGGTTTATACAGTACCGGTTGTAGAACCTGCCAGACAGCACGATGCCTACGGATAGGCTTATCCTAGATACTGAGCTGCAACCATTCTGTTTGTTGCCGAAATATAGAAATGGCAGACAGTCCCACAGCTCTAGACAAACCTGGGATATTGCTGTACAGATAGAAATGGCAGTCAGCTCCCCCAGCTCTAGACAAACCTGGGATATTGCCGTACAGATAGAAAATGGCAGTCAGTCCCCCAGCTCTAGACAAACCCTGGGATATTGCCGTACAGATAGAAATGGCAGTCAGTCCCCCAGCTCTAGACAAACCTGGGATATTGCCGTACAGATTAGAAATGGCAGCTCAGTCCCCCCAGCTCTAGACAAACCTGGGATAATGCCGTACAGATAGAATGGGCAGTCAGATCCCACAGCTCTAGACAAACCTGGGATATTGCCGTATACAGATAGAAATGGCAGTCAGTCCCACTAGCTCTAGACAAACCTGGGATATTGCCCGTACAGATAGAAATGGCAGTCAGTCCCACAGCTCTAGACAAACGTGGGATATTGACGATGATGATTTTGTATTTAGTCGCATCAAAGGGGAGTTCAAGCGAATTCTAGGATGATGAAGGGGGGGGGGGGGGGGGGGGGGGGTCTTCTAGTCGATAGCCAGGGGCTCGACACTAGCACTTGCCCATTTGGCCCGGGGCAAGTACAAATTTATATTCTACATAGCTGCCATTTTTTAATGTCAGTGAAACCTTGAGCGCCGCCAAAAGAAATGACATTCAGTCCCCGCAGAGACAAACGTGTGATATTGACAGATATGCTGAAGAGCAGTTGGCATACATGTGTAGCTGGGTTCAGGGAAATTGGGTGATGTGGATGGGGGGGGGGGGGGGGGAGGGGGGTGGGAGGTAGGGGAAGTTCTCATTGTCGATAGCTAGTGTTACTTATCATTTCTGTTTATCCTTGAGAGCAAATAAATAAATGGCAGTCAAGTCCCGCAGAGACGAACATGTGATGTTGAGGGATGTATTCTGAATAGTGGGACAAGAGATTCAGCCAAATTGGGTGATGTGGGTTGGGAGGAGGGGAGGGGGGGGGGGGGGGGGGGGGGGGGGTAAACTTCTTTTTCTAGATAGCTGCCATTATTCATTGCATTGCCCCCAATTTGCAATACTGTTCCCCTTTTATAAAATGTTTTTTATTGTTAGGGGGCATCAGGGAAAAAATTAAAATCTATTTTAAATATTTTTCAGGGGCTACTTTTCAAGCTTGCCTGCATGAAAATAAACTTACAAAATTTGATTTGCATTGAACTCTATAATTTTTCGGGGGCTCTTTTTGGCATTTCAGAGGCAAATTCGCCCTGAGCCCCCATGTATTGTTTTTCACTGGGGGGCATAGGCAAAGGCATAGCCCCCCCCCCCCCCCCCCCCTCCATGCCCCAATGTAGCACTGACCAGTCAGATATTATACAGATATTGACTGTCTAGAGGGGCAATATAACATTTGAGATCCTCGAGGGAAGTTATAATTTTGTCGAGGGACATTATGTTTAAAAATATAGTATTCCGAGACAAAAATATAACTCCCCAAGGGAAATGAAATGTTATATAGTTCCCGAAGGAAAAAGTCAATATCTGTTATATTATGATGACCTATAGGGTCATTCCATGTCAAATCACCCAAAAAAAGTGAACATTTTCATCGTACCCCCTTCAAATTTGCTAATATTTGGTATGTATGATATTTCAACCCTTCAAAGCGCAAATATTTAAGTTTTAGCCCAATCCGCCCAACGGTTTTGGCGCTATGGTCAATTCTTCTGGGGTAGTTTTGTCAAAAATGGGCGTGGGCATCGTTTTTCAAATCGCCATTGTCCGTTAACCGTTGGGTCAATTTATTTTGTAATGGTGTCATTGGACTGGGGATGTTATATGCAATCCATTTATGCCTTTTGTTTTCATGCATGAGCGAGTTTGGATACGATAACCTTTGACCTTAGGCTTCGACATTCCGTTTTACCTCGTGGATCAAATAATTTTGAGAATTTTTTTGGCTTAAATCTTGGCTTGATATAATATCTACAACATATGAAAGAATTGGAGATGTATTATTTCTTGTTTTTTCTACAGCCTTGTTTTAAGTTTGCAAATTTCATGTAAAATTGAATTATTTTAGACCTACACTCATGTCCAAGAATTCTATAGGGGTGTATTGTATGAAAAAGACCTTTTCAAAGTCAGGATTAGAGCCTATTCACACTCTGGCTCACCACTGTTAAATAGACCTGCTAATCCCCATACAATAGCAATACAGACAAATGACATTCTAATGATACCACATGTTTCCACCCTGACAATGGCCCTGTTGCAGAAAGAGATAAATCAATTGTGAGTCAGATCAAATGTTCTAAATGCACAGATCTGATTGGTTGAAACACAGAAAAAGTCTCTCTCTGCAACAGGGCCTAGGTGGAGATCTTTTCTTGAATAAAATCTTTCAAGTTCAAGTTCAAATTGCAAACTTGTACATCAATTATGAGAGCAAATATCTACAGGTATCCCTTTTCAATTAATTTAATGTTTCTATGCATCAGAAATTCATGCAATATTAACATGATTTGCAATCTGTACAAATTCAAACCTGATTCTTTCCAACTATACCAAACACAAACAGTAACTACCCTCTAGACAACTGCTCATAATTTTATGAGTGTTTAAGATGTGATCTTACCACAATATTTGTACAGTTGTTTTGTACACTATGTATGAAAATCAGAGATACTTCTTCATGCCTGAAAGAGCTTAGATTAAAGACAAAATGACCTAATTTCAAAAGTCACAAGAACTTGCGCATGCCTGTGTATTTCTGTGAAACATCACATTTGCTTAATGTATTTTGATGGTTTGTGAAATTTCGAATTGCACTGTTTTTTAGTTGCAATTAATGCATTTAAAAACAAGTGCCATTCAAAATCAAAATGAGTGGAATATCAAACAGCATTGTTTTTGTGTTTGGTTTAGTTGGAAATAATCAGGGTTGAATTTGTACAATTGCAAATCATGTTACTATTGCTTGAATTTATGTTGCATAGAAACATCAAATTCATTGAAAAGGGATACCTCTAGATATTTGCTTTCATAATTGATGTACAAGTTTGCAAATTGAACTTGAACTTGAAAGATTTTATTCAAGAAAAGATCTCCACCTAGGGCCTGATGCAGAGAGAGACTTTTTCTGTGTTTCAACCAATCAGATTTGTGCATTTAGAACATTTGATCTGACTCACAATTGATTTATCTCTTTCTGCAACAGGGCCATTGTCAGGTTGGAAACATGTGGTATCATTAGAATGTCATTTGTCTGTATTGCTATTGTATGAGGATTAGCAGGTCTATTTAACAGTGGTGAGCCAGAGTGTGAATACCTAGGCTCTTATCCTGACTTTGAAAAGGTCTTTTTCATACAATACACCCCTATAGAATTCTTGGACATGGGTGTAGGTCTAAAATAATTCAATTTTACATGAAATTTGCAAACTTAAAACAAGGCTGTAGAAAAAACAAGAAATAATACATCTTCAATTCTTTCATATGTTGTAGATATTATATCAAGCCAAGATTTAAGCCAAAAAAATTCTCGAAATTATTTGATCCACGAGGTAAAACGGAAGGTCGAAGCCTAAGGTCAAAGGTTATCGTATCCAAACTCGCTCATGCATGAAAACAAATGGCATAAATGGATTGCATATAACATCCCCAGTCCAATGACACCATTGCAAAATAAATTGACCCAACGGTTAACGGACAAAGGCGATTAGAAAAACGGTGCCCACGCCCATTTTTGACAAAACTGCCCTAGAAGAATCGACCATAGCGCCAAAACCGTTGGGCGGATTGGGCTAAAACTTAAATATTTGCACTTTGAAAGGTTGAAATATTACACATACCAAATATGAACAAATTTGAAGGGGGTGCGATGAAATCCATTGGGTGATTTGACATGGAATGACCCTATATATAGATCTTATACAAATCAAGATAAATAGAAATTTGGTGTTGAAATAAAATTATGGACAAGGGAAAATCATCAAATTAAATCGAAATCCTTCCAGTAGAACAGACGTGTTGTTATCGAAATGCTGCGCAAAATGCTCCTTTATTCGACCTTCCTTTCAAATTTACTTTCGGATCGCGCAATCTCCGTAGAAAGCTTGACAACGCTGCGCATGCCAGGATGCTAATACGCGCAAAATTGTTCATTGTCATACCCATTGTTACGTCATACCTCTGGATATAACGGCGTTATATTCAGAGGTATGATGTAATTTACGTCATGTTTGAAAATATAATGCTTCTCATCCTTGTAGCGATGGTCACGTGACAGCATTTTGACCAATCGCACATCAGTATCTATATATATAGGTCATACTCATATTGACTGATGCACTGAATAGGAAGAAGAGAATCATGAGATGTCTTGAGATTTGATTGCGATTGGCCGTTGCCCTCCTTTCTGAAATGAAGATGCCAGATTATGACATCGTCTGTGCCTGTTTTCTGTGTTTCTCATTTGTCTGAATGTGATCCTGTCATTAATACAGTCAAACCTGAAAGGGACTGTCCCTCTTTTACAAATCGTCTGAACAGTTTCCAGTTGACGGATGGGGATGAATGTAACACGCACACACAAAATAAGATCGAACAGCCCTGTAATTTGGATTCTACGAATGAAAAACGAATGCGTCCCTCCATCAAACTATATATCGGTCAATAAAGGAGTTTAACTGATTTAGCATAATATTACAACAATATTGTACTTATTCTTTTAAAGGTATTGTGAAGCCGACATTCGTAAAGGTATGTCACGGAAAAAGATCTAAAAAATGAAGAATATATAATTACATGTAGTCAGTTTAAGTGAGGTTTGGTTATTTTGATTAGTAATCACTTAACCATTGTTATTTGTGCGCGGGTCACATACAGTAGGGGTCACGCATAGCGCTTTGGCAATCCGTGGAATCCGTGAGCGAACTTTCTCGACGGGTGAATACACGTATAATGCACAATTAACCGTTGGACGATGGTTTATTATATTTACATGTAGGTCTATAACTCCACGAAAAAGAGATTTCAAGCCCTAATTTTTTCAGGCATGCTATTAAATGACATTTTCTTTCATATAAGACAATAACCTCGCAACTTTTGAAATTTGGCTTGCAAAAGAGGGGCTGTCCCTTTAAAGGGATCTAGTAACTTTGTTGTCATGTGCAAAAAGTGATGAGGTGATGAGTGGTTGATACAATGTATACAGTATTATCGGATGTGTCCACTGGGTGTTGTGTGAAAATTTCAAGTTAAATGGACGTTATATGAGCAAAAATGCATCGTCCTGACAAACAACATTGAGAATCTCCGGATTATGCAAATTGTATTTTACCAAATGTTGTGGTGATGTATTTATTAAAGGGATATTCTTATTAACATCTTTAGTATTCCATTCCATCAACAAGTTCACAAAAATATGTTTTCAGAAAAAAATAAATTGGAAAACGCATCACCATTCTAAAGCATGCGTTCATGTGTCTGAATTGCGAAGACTAATACTGTGTGCAGAGCGAACGAATCGCCCGGGATTCTATTGGCTACAAACGTACGCGTGAATAGCATTGGCGCACTCGCAAATGTTTGGCCCGTACGGAACCAGGAAATAGTAGTGGTTCCGTAAATGATGGAAATTAATTGCTTTGTTTATGAATTACACAACCCTTTGCAAAATGTTGGGTATCTAAACCCCTCAAAAAAAGTTCGGAAACTCAAGTTTCATCGATCATATCTCTCGTATTTTTTAATAAGAATACTCGAAATCGGTGTCACAATAAAGCCTCATTATATACCTTTCAAACGATGCATTATGTGTAGTGATTATGCAATTGGGGCGATTGCAGTAGCCCAGAGAATAGGGGGAGGCAGGAAGTGAAATCTCGCAAAATGGCCCCAATGCATTCAATTTACGAGTGCAAGACTGTGTTGACCAGTTTTCTAAAGGTTAACATTCTATTGAATGCTGCCACCCTTTCCATTCATCAAAATTGTTGAATATGATACCATTTTAATGGAAATTATCTCTTCCTAACGATGGCATATTAATCGTAAGGATTATGCAAATGGGATGTGTGCAGCGAACCGGAATATGGAGATGGGTCGAGTGTGAAATCAGACAAAAAGATATGGAGTTGACAACAAATCAGAGCGTTGCATTTTTTTCGAGCTTTTGGGAGGATTTTTTAGCATTTCAAATAAAATATTCATGATTTAAATTGATATCAACGGAAAGCCCAACAACTCTTCTGTATGAAAATGTGACATTTATAATGATTTTTGTAAAGGGCGACTGCAGGGAGATGAATGTGGGGGAGCCTCAAAAGTGACCCATTTCAAAACGCTCTGATTTGGTCGGTATCTGTATACCATTGTGTAGAGGATGTAATGCGACTTGAATGAGTTGGCAATGAATGAGAGGATTTCAATTGAAAACGCATGAATAGCGCCTTGAAATCAGAGCGTTTCAAAATGGGTCACTTTTGAGGCTCCCTCCCATTCATCTCCCTGCAGCCGCCCTTTACAAAAATCATTATAAATTTCACATTTTCATACAGAAGAGTTGTTGGGCTTTCCGTTGATATCATACATTTGATCATGAATATTTTATTTGAAATGCTAAAAAATCCTCCCAAAAGCTCGAAAAAAATGCAACGCTCTGATTTTTTGTCAACTCCATATCTTTTTGTCTGATTTCACACTCGACCCATCTCCATATTCCGGTTCGCTGCACACACTCCATTTGCATAATCCTTACGATTAATATGCCATCGTAATAAAGAGATAATTTCCATTAAAATGGTATCCAATTCAACAATTTTGATGAATGGAAAGGGTGGCAGTATTCAATAGAATGTTAACCTTTAGAAAACTGATCAACACAGTCATGCACTCGTAAATTGAATGCATTGGGGCCATTTTGCGAGATTTCACTTCCTGCCTCCCCCTATTCTCTGGGCTACTGCAATCGCCCCAATTGCATAATCACTACACATAATGCACCGTTTGAAAGGTATATAATGAGGCTTTATTGTAACACCAATTTCGAGTATTCTTATTAAAAAATACGAGAGATATGATCGATCAAACTTGAGTTTCCGAACTTTTTTTGAGGGGTTTATTTGATATCACAAAACGGTACCAAAACATATAATAATGTGTTGTTCTTTGCCTGGTGGTCCCCGGCCTTTAAGTACTACATGTCTTCCTGATTACTGTTAGAAACCTGAGCCATGAATTGTCAGTACTGGCCCATTAATTATAATCATAAATTAACTTGCTTACTGTGTGTGTCGATCACCCTGGGAAAACATTAAATTTATGTTATTTTTCAGGGGCTACTTTTAAGCCCGCCTGCATGAAAATAACACTCTAAAATTTTGTTTTTGCATTGAACTTAATGCACATTTTTTTGGGCTCTTTTATGATTTTCGGAGGCGAATTTGCCCAGAGCCCCCGTGTATTTTTTTCACTGGTGTGCTCTTTTTTAGACCTTGTATCATATTGCACTTGTAAGACACCATAAAATAGCCAGGGCTTGACACTAGTACTTGCCTGCTTGCCCTGGGGAAGTAAAGATTGGTGTCGACGTGTCGGGCAAGTAAAATTTCATACATTGTCTACATGTAGTTTGCTTGCCCATTCGGGCAACTAAATAATTGTTCAACAACAAGAGAACAATTGTAATTTCATAATCCAGGCCTCCACACTAACTTTTTTCTGTACCAGTTGGCCCATTCGTGCAAGTAAAATCATACATTTTGAAATTTTACTCGCCCAAAATAATATAAAATTGACTTGCCCTCTTACTTCTAGATGAGCTCAACACATGTACATGTATAAATTACATTGTTCTCCTGCAGTTGAACAATTATTTAGTTGCCCGATCGGGCAAGCAAACTAGACAATTTATAACATTTTACTAGCCCGACACAGATTTGTACTTGCCCGGGGCAAGCGGGCAAGTGCTAGTGTCGAGCCCTGCATAGTCTCATCTAGAAGTAAGAGGGCAAGTAAATTTCATATCGGAGCAAGTAAAATTTCAAAATATATGATTTTATCGGAAATAATATCGCTATTGATATTCGTTTGTCTCGCAATGTATGGTCAAACTAGGAATCTAAAAGATCATGACGTTTCGTGTGCCGCTGCAACACTTTGTCAAATGATATAATCTAATGTAGACAATTGTTTTCTATGCTCTACCGTTAATTATATATTATATGATTATATGATTTGACTTGCCTGAATGGGCCAGTAGAGAAAACAAGTTAGTGCGAAGGCTTGTCACATATTACACATTTTTTGTGTAATTTTGTTTATGAAACAAGACACAATCATATGGCCTCGTTCCTTGTTAGATCCTCCTTGTGATCATATTTCAGTTGACCCTGGAATATAGCTTTCTGCTGGTACAAGTTTCCTTTCAATTTTTAAGTATCATTCAATATGTATCCCCATAAAGTTGTATCCTACATGTATCCTTTTCAAATTATAAGCGGATGATTGCATTAAAAACACGGTTTATAACATAATTTGATAAGTCCGAAGTCTGATAATGTCAGAATGCAACCCTGATTTTTTAATATTTTGTTTTGTACTTGCTCTTCTTTTAAAGGGGAAGTTCAGTTTTGGGAGAGAGGGCGCTGCACATCACAATTTTTTTGTGAGGTAATGAAAAACTGAGTGTCGAATTTGAGAGAACATGCAATTTTAATGGCAGAATAAACTTTATTTGGTCAAAATCGACCCAGAAATGGCTGAAATATCAATAAATCTATCTGATCTTATAATTATTTGGGGCCCAAATAATTGTATCCCCCGAACCACTTCGGGGGATACTATGGATTTGGCCTCGTCGCGCCGCGTCCGCCGCGTCCGCCGCGTCCGCCGCGTCCGCCGCAGAGATTTTCTTGTGAACGCTCTACAGGTCCGAGTTCTTGTCCGATCATTTTCTAATTTGGTATGAAGGTGTATTAAGGAAAGCGGATGAAGCCTATTGATTTTGGTGTGGGGCGGAGTCCTGGTTGCCATGGTAACCATGATATAAAGAAATAGTTAAGATTACCTTGTGAACGCTCTACAGGTCCGAGTTCTTGTCCGATCATTTTTTAATTTGGTATGAAGGTGTATTAAGGAAAGAGGATGAAGCCTATTGGTTTTGGTGTGGGGCGGAGTCCTGGTTGCCATGGTAACCATGATATAAAGAAATAGTTAAGATTACCTTGTGAACGCTCTACAGGTTCGAGTTCTTGTCCGATCATTTTCTAATTTGGTATGAAGGTGTATTAAGGAAAGAGGATGAAGCCTATTGATTTTGGTGTGGGGCGGAGTCCTGGTTGCCATGGTAACAATGATATAAAGAAATAGTTAAGATTACCTTGTGAACGCTCTACAGGTCCGAGTTCTTGTCCGATCATTTTCTAATTTGGTATGAAGGTGTATTAAGGAAAGAGGATGAAGCCTATTGATTTTGGTGTGGGGCGGAGCCCTGGTTGCCATGGTAACCATGATATAAAGAAATAGTTAAGATTACCTTGTGAACGCTCTACAGGTCCGAGTTCTTGTCCGATCATTTTCTAATTTGGTATGAAGGTGTATTAAGGAAAGAGGATGAAGCCTATTGATTTTGGTGTGGGGCGGAGTCCTGGTTGCCATGGTAACCATGATATAAAGAAATAGTTAAGATTACCTTGTGAACGCTCTACAGGTTCGAGTTCTTGTCCGATCATTTTCTAATTTGGTATGAAGGTGTATTAAGGAAAGAGGATGAAGCCTATTGATTTTGGTGTGGGGCGGAGTCCTGGTTGCCATGGTAACAATGATATAAAGAAATAGTTAAGATTACCTTGTGAACGCTCTACAGGTCCGAGTTCTTGTCCGATCATTTTCTAATTTGGTATGAAGGTGTATTAACGAAAGAGGATGAAGCCTATTGATTTTGGTGTGGGGCGCGGTCCTGGTTGCCATGGTAACCATGATATAAATAAATAGTTAATATTACCTTGTGAACGCTCTACAGGTCCGAGTTCTTGTCTGATCATTTTCTAATTTGGTATGAAGGTGTCTTAAGGAAAGAGGATGAAGCCTTTAGATTTTGGTGTGGGGCGGAGTCCTGGTTGCCATGGTAACCATGATATAAAGAAATAGTTAAGATTACCTTGTGAACGCTCTACAGGTCCGAGTTCTTGTCCGATCATTTTTTAATTTGGTATGAAGGTGTCTTAACGAAAGAGGATGAAGCCTATTGATTTTGGTGTGGGGCGGAGTCCTGGTTGCCATGGTAACCATGATATAAAGAAATAGTTAAGATTACCTTGTGAACGCTCTACAGGTCCGAGTTCTTGTCCGATCATTTTCTAATTTGGTATGAAGGTGTATTAAGGAAAGAGGATGAAGCCTTTTGATTTTGGTGTGGGGCGGAGTCCTGGTTGCCATGGTAACCATGATATAAAGAAATAGTTAAGATTACCTTGTGAACGCTCTATAGATCCGAGTTCTTGTCTGATCATTTTCTAATTTGGTATGAAGGTGTATTAAGGAAAGAGGATGATGCCTATTGATTTTGGTGTGGGGCGGAGTCCTGGTTGCCATGGTAACCATGATAACCATGATATAAAGAAATAGTTAAGATTACCATGTGAACGCTCTACAGGTCCGAGTTCTTGTCCGATCATTTTCTTATTTGGTATGAAGGTGTATTAAGGAAAGAGGATGAAGCCTATTGATTTTGGTGTGGGGCGGATTCATGGTTGCCATGGTAACCATGATATAAAGAAATAGTTAAGATTACCTTGGTTCGGGGGATACATGTGCTCGGCTGCGCGACCCGCCGAGCGCGCAATTTCTAGTTAGATGATATTTTCAAAAAAATTTAAAAATGCTTGAACTTTTTCAAAAATTTTCAAAAGCGTTTTTTAAATAGTTGTTGATGATCTCTCTATTTAATCATTATGTCAATAAAACATCACATGCATACTTTTGTATGAAAAATTGTTGAAACCAATGCCTTTTTAGAAAGCGCCCTCTTGTGTTTTAATGGCTCTTTTTGAATGATAACGGGCTTTTTACTTGGTCGTTTGTAATTTTGTATACCTTTCGAGCATGGTGGAGTTATAAGTTATAACTATTCGTTTATAATGTTACTGTCCAGGTTTGGTTACTAAAGTTCAGCCTTACCAAAACTGTACTACCCCTTTAAAAAGTTATGCATAATTATAGATTTAATCATTTATAAATTAGTCTATAGATCATGATTGCATGCAGGATGCACAGTTGATAAGTTAAAGGTGCACCTGTAAAGTGTCAGATATTGCGCAGAATTACATTTGAGACTTCAATCCTATACCAAAATCATTCCGAATGATGTGTAAAAGTTTCATTGAAAAGAACACTGCTTTCCTGGTTAAAAAAGCGAAAATTTGTGTCAGCTTTTGCAACGAATTACTCTATTATAACGTGTATGAGGTTTATGACCATTCATAACGCTCTTGAGCTGAATGATTATCAATGATAGATATCGTCATACTAAAGGGGCATTTAAACAAATCTAACCCTATTTTATTCTTCTCTTACCATTTATAAGCCAAACAAACCGGTATGAAGAGAAATGTGGAAGCTCCAAATAACTTTTGTGGAGTTCGACACATTACTGGTTTCACTTACATTATATTGATGATAATATCAAAATGTGTGTAATTTTTCTAGTACTCCTTTTTAATAACTTCATTCCTACCTGCAAGCCTCCACCCTAACTTGTTTCTGTACTGGCCCATTCGGGCAAGTCAAATCATAAAAAAGTTTGAAATTTGACTTGCCCCATTATAAAGTTTACTTCTCCTCTTACTGCTAGATGAGATAAACACATCTATATGTGAAATTACATTGTTCTCTTGTACATGTGTAGTTGAACAATTATTTAGTTGCCCGATAGGGCAAGCAAACTAGACAATTTATGAAATTTGACTTGCCCGACACCAATTTTTACTTGCTCCGGGCAAGCGGGCAAGTGCTAGTGGCGAGCTCTGCCTACCCCCATAACATTGAACCCTAATTGTATCATGTTCAAATTGTAAACAGATATTGCATGAAAATAATCATGGAATAGTTCTAACTTAATTCAATAGGTGGTTAGTCTAAATCAGGGCTCGACACTCGCGCTGGCCCGCTGGCCCGGGGCTAGTGAAATTGCACTTTGGGCCAGCAAAAATGTATAAAAGTTACTTTTTGGTGGCCTGATCGGGCAAGCAGATTTTTAACCCAACATTGACAAAATTAGAAAAATCTTGTTTTCTTCCATATCATGCTTCATCTATAATTACAAATTTGATCAGGAAGTAGTGATAATTTGATATTAATAACAAGTTTACTCATGACTTGCAAGTTTCGGGCCAGTAAATTTGTCTTTCGGGCAACCAGAAAAGGGGTAGAAATGATTTCACTGGCCCGACTGGGCCACTGACAAAAAAAAAGTAAGTGTGGAGCCCTTTATAAATAATAATACTCAGAATACAGAGAATTCATCCCTGAAAATAAATGAACACTTTGCTGAGATCCCTTGCAAAGACGTGATTGAATTAAATTTCTTAATTCTTGATCATCATTTTTAATTGACATTTACACAAGTACCATATCTCTGAATAACAGCATGTATAAACAGACAACTGCATTATATAACAGTGGCGGAAATTCACAAATTTAGGTGGCTTTAACGCAAAACCATGGATTTTTGTATAATGCCCGTGCTGTTGTACGGAGTGTGCTGTACAATGAGCTCTCATTTAGATAATGAATTGTGCCATCGAAAATACTAACAAAATTATTATTTATGTTGCTAATTTTGAATTTAGATTGTTGGCCACCCGGCAGGTTGGTAGCTGTAGATGCCTACTGTGGATGCTACTTAAATAAAACCCCTTCACTACAAGATTCTGAAATCCCCATAGACTTTGTACACAGCCCACCCGGTTCCCGTAAGCAACAGGTTAAGACGGGTTTGACTGTAGAATAATGAGATGCTACTAGTACTAGCCATGACAAGTATAAGTTTTTCATCCTAGTTTCATCCTAGATTCATCCTAGTTCCACTGGCCTCTGATGATTCTTACCTCCTGACATTTATAGTTGGCTGGCGGGTTTTTTTTTCTGGGAAATTCCACTGTAATGGCAATCTCAAAGGAGGGCTCGGGAATCTGCACTATTTGAAGATTAAAGATCGTATGGTATCTTACATAGGACATCCCATCATTAAAGGGTACCACCCCAAAATGTTATTCTTATACCAAAAAGGTAACATTTTTAATAGTCTATTCCACCAACAAGTTCAGAAAAATATGTTTCCAGAAAAATTATATAATTGGAAAAATGTTTTGTATAAAAAACAACATATAATGGCTAAGTTAAGGCCCAGTCGCATATTGACGATTTTCACGGCGAATCGCAACGATTTGACATTCGTCGAGAAAATCGCATAGGTCGTGTTGCATCGTGTTACATCATATCGGTTCTTCCCCCAAAATCGTTGCACATCGTGAGGAAAATCGTGAAAGTGGAACTAAATCGCCGTCTTCAACTGTTCAAAACAATCGCCACGCCACGACGATTTTCACCAAAAATCATTGTATTTACCGTTGCATATTCGTGTCAAGTCGTTCCACATCGTTGCAACTCGTTGCGACTCGTATCGCTTCGTTGTGAAGATCGCCACTTTCCGTGTTGAACTGTCCATGTGTGTAGAGACTTACGTAATACCTATTCATCACGAGGGAGGGGGGGGGGGGGTGAATGAAAAGATCATCCCCCTGGGTATCAATGACAGATCTACGCACGTGGAACTGACTCAAATAAGTCCTATTGTCATGATTGTTCACATTGTGCACTGCCCGATTAGTCCATACAAAGTATGTGAGGAAATCGCCGGACATGGCGATAGTTTTGAACCGGTTCAAAACATTCGTTGTGCTAACACGATTCATGGCGTTCTTTGCGATGCGCAACGGTTCGAAGAACGAATTACAACGACTCGAAACGAATTACAACGACTCGCGACGACTTCAGCGATTTTCTCTACGAATGATAAATCGTTGCGAGTCGCCGTAGAAATCGCCAATATGGGACCTCAACTTTTTTCCTGCAAAGATTTTTCCACCGCGGTGGTTAAAGACAAAGGAAGGACCAAGTGACTCGTCGAACAACGACGAAGAACGAATATTCGTCCTGAGTCGCCGTACAATTCGTCCCTATTCGTTGTTAAATCGTGGCTAAATCGAGTCGATTCGTTCTAATAAATCGTAGCAAGTCGTTGCGATTCGCCGTGTAAATCGTCAATATGGGACTGGGCCTTAACAGGGCTGTTCATTCAAAAAGCAGCCTTTTATACCATATACTGTAGCTCTATTTTAAAATGCAAACAAGCCTCTACATGTAAGTGCTTACAAGTATCAGAGAATTCAGACTTCAGAGTACACGCAAATTATAACTCAATAAAAAAAAATCATATACAAATATATTTTCAAAGTCATTTTGAAAATTTGATTGAGCGTTATTTTCATGAGTGCTTATAAATACCCTGAACCAACACCAATCAAGTCGGTCATTATTAACAGGTCTGAGCAGTTATTCATAACTACTTCAGTTGCCATGGTAACGTCGTGGTCATAATATTCTCGACCATTGAAGGACAAAATTGTCCATCTTTTCCCGCTCGCTCCAGAATATTACGAATAAAAATATATAAATGATTTTGTAATGTTCATATTTTTTGCTTCATATGATGTCTGACGTTTTTCCCTCCCTGCTTCAGAATAATTTCTAAAGAAAAAAATGATAAAGTTGTAATTTCATATTTTTTGCTTCGTCTGACCTTCACTTTTAAAAGCAAGAAATGGCGTATTGAGGTTTGGTTGAATTTGCCCATTTCGTGACAGACTTAAATATCACGCAAAGAGAGTATTCACTTCACTTCATTTAAGCTGTTTACGAAATACAAATTTAGAAAGCATAATTTCACAGTTTATTTGGGGGGAGGGGGGGAGGAATAATTTCCTAATATCATTACAAACTTACATTATGTGGAGATATTCACTTCACTTCATTTAAGCTGTTTACGAAATACAAATTTAGAAAGCATAATTTCACAGTTTATTTGGGGGGAGGAATAATTTCCTAATATCATTACAAACTTACATTATGTGGAGATATTTACTTCACTTCATTTAAGAGGTTTATGAAATAAAAATTGAGAAAACATAATTTGAGAATTTTTTTTACAAGTGACTGTGTATTTCTGGAAATAATTTCCTAATTTTGTGACAGACTTATATCCAAAAAGAGATTATTCACTTCACTTCATTGAAGCCGTTTATGAAATACAAATTTAGAAAACATGAGTTTGCACATTATATGTGTGTTTTTTGGGGAGGAATAATTGTATAATTTTATGACTTAAACTTATGATATGCAAAGAGATTTGTTTGCTTCAATTCATTAAAGCTGTTTATGAAATATAAAGTGAGAAAACATAATTTGCACATTATTTTTAGAAGTGTATTTTTCTGGAAATAATTTCCTAATCTTGTGAAAAACTTATAAATGCAAAGAGATTATTTGCCTCGATTCATTAAAGCTGTTTTTCTAAAATGTAAATTTAAGAGGCATAAATTTGCACATTATATTTGTGTAGCTGTCTGGGCATAATGCAAAGAGATTGTGCGCTTCAATTCATCAAAGCTGATTATAAAATAACAATTTAGAAAGCATAAATTTGCGCATTCTATAAAAATGGGGAATAATTGTATCATTTTGTTACAGACTTATATATAGTGCAGAGAGATTATTTGCTTCACTTCATTAAAGCTGTTTTTCTAACATGTAAATTGAGGAGGCATACATTTGCACATTATATTTGTGTAGTTGTCTGGGAATAATTTCCTAATATCATTATAAACTTATTACGCAAAGAGATTGTTCGCTTCAATTTATTAAAGGGATCTAGTAACTTTGTTGAGATGTGCAAAAACTGATGAATGGTTGATGCAATGTATACTGTTGTTATCTCATATGTCCACAGGGTATTGTGTGAAAATTTCAGGTCAAATGGACAATGTATGGCCAAGTAATGAGCGAAAATGCAAAGTGATATTGGGTGATATTCACCAACTCACTGCATTCACTTTGTACAGGGATGAAAATCTCGCCCGGAGATTTTCTTATCTAAATACTTCAATCATACATATCTTTGTAATGAAAGGGAAATTTGAAAAACCGAAAGCTGTCCCATGATTTTATTGTTAATACGAATACAACAAGGTATAAAGGAACCGCTAGAATTACAATTTTATTTTGAGGATTTGGACAATGTTACTAAGTCCCTTTAAGGCTGATTATGAAATACAAATTTAGAAAACATAAATTTACAGTGTATTTGTGGGGGAATTATTGCCTAATATTGTTACAAACTTTTTACACAATTGGCAGATTATTTTTTTCAGTGCTTCATTAAAACCCCTTCTTAACTGAAAGAAATAGTCGCGGTGTTGTCCTGACGTTGTCTGGATGAGATTCTACACCGTTTCAATTAAGAAGCTCCGATCGGTATAACATCAGGACAACATCAGGACAACATCAGGGTGAGATTCACCCTAGACGGGTCAGGGTGATAGCGCGGTGACGTCCTGACAACATCAGGATGACATCCTGATAAACCTTGTATTAAGAAGCGCGCAGAACGTTACCCGGGTAGAAGACGTGATGGCTGTGAACAAAAACACAGGGCGCGCCGATACTATGTGTCGCCCCAGCTGTTCGCGTGATGAGGGAGGTGCGGTTGTTATGGTTACCTACCCGAGTGAGGATTTTGCGGATGGTAGAATAAGAAGGGGTCCGAAGACTCGCTGCACGTTTTACGTCCTGACCCCCTACTGTTTCTTATCCACTAGTCGCTCGGTTAACATCGAGGTAAGGTTTATTTTTCCCAATTAAGAAGGGGTTTAAGGCTGGTAAATGAAAACGAAAATTGAGGAGGCATGAATGTCCACATTATATCTGGGAATAATTTCCTAATATCGTTACAAACTATGCAAAGAGATTGTTTGCTTCACTTCATTAAAGCTGATTAAAAAAAAGTGAGAATGTTTAATTTCAGAGTAATTTGCAAAAATCAAAATGTAAAGATCTAGAAATACTGGAATGTTAAAATATCAAATTGTGCCATTTTGAAGGATTCTGTGACAAAATTTGGCAATATTCTTGTGAAAATATTGATGGACACGTCGAGTGCCAGGGATTTTAATGCTCTATGGCATTTGTGTGTATTGTAACTCCCCAAAATGGAGTCAAGCTGTTAATTGCATGACATTGTAGGAGTGTGAATTTCTACTTCAATATGAACATAATCCAATTTACAGAAGAGAATTTAATCAACAAAAGTAAGACATATTTTGTTTCACATCTAGTTCTAGTACATACTCAAACTTGCAATATGCACAAACGCACACACACACACACACATGCACTAACACAGATCTATACACGCTCACACATTCACATGCACACACACATACATTGACATTGTACGAATATCACTCATACACAACCCAGAGATTTGCACAAAAACACATGCGCACAACACACAACATACGCACACATGCACACAAATGAAACAAACACGAGGCACACTTATGCACTCACACAAAAAACAACCACACACATTCACACATTCACACACAAACAAAACATACTTACATTAAAGCACACTTACGCATGCACACACACATCTATACAGACAACACATGTATGCGTACAACACACGCACACATGCACACAAACGAAACATACTTACATGAAAGCTAACTCATGCTGACACACACATACACACACACACACACACACACACACAACCAAACAGTGCACTGCACTTTTGTTCTCCTGTTCCTCTCCCTACACGCATTGTATGCAGTATTATTAAAATAACTTTTTATTATTATTCTGATGATCAAATCACCATTCATACAAGTATACACAGTCTAGTTCAGCATACTCAAAAGGGTACATGTACGTACACATGTACATACATGTGATGCAAGTTACTATGTGCATGTCCGTGTACACATGTCGGGGGGGGGGGGGGGGGCTACTTTTCAAGCTTGCCTGCATGAAAATAGCACTCTAAAATTTGTTTTGCATTGAACTCTGTGCAATTTTACAGGGCCTCTTTTATGACTGTCAGGGACTCTTTTTTGCATTTTGGGGGCTACATGTATATTGCCCTGAGCCCCCTTGTATTTTGTTTCATTGTCAGTGTAAAGTCTGGGGGTGTTTTTTACAAATATCCAAAGTGAACTTGAACATTATGGTAAGCCATCTGTAGCCTTGGAATAAAATATATTCAAAAGCAAAAATGCAAGTATTTTTAATAGACTTTTCATACATTTTACATCAATAACGTGAAATCTCCTTGATAATAGAAAATATTAATGATTTGAATCAACATTTCATCCCTTTTAGAAGAACTTATTACACAATTCAAAGAAACTAATGGCTTTCCATAATTTTTAAGTCCAACTTAGAGTTAAGTTCAACTTAGGATCTTTGTGAAACAGCTGACATCTTTAAAGGGATCTAGTAACTTTCTTGACATGCATGTGTGCAAAAACTGAATAGGTGATGAAACACTCATACATTGGGTTAACCCATCAAGGACAAAGTCCCACATATTTGTGGGTTGGTAGTCCTACACTTCAGCAAGAAGATACAAAGTTATATGAAGTATACAAGGAGAAAGAGCATACATTTCTCTATTTTTAGAGCTCAATTTTGTTATTTTTTTACTTTTTATTATTGTGTAGATCGCTAAAATTGAGGAAAATCCTTAAATTGGCAACATATTGTGATATTTTAAAAACAGATTTCTGCGTTCAAATTGGCAACTTAGCGGCAAAGTCACTTCATATTTGTCTTAAATTGTAATTACTAAATATTTTCCACCTATTTTTATGTCATTAAAAGGTCGGAAAAAATTAGGAGTTGCCAATTTGTAGAGGAAAACAATGATCAATTTTGCCTCAAAATAGCTCTCGTCCTTGATGGGTTAATAGTCTCCCTGTGCTAACGTCACAATCTGAAGTGTGAGGCTCCACAATGGCCCCATTTGAAATATGTTTTTCTCTGTGTAAAGTATCATATCCCCCTTTTCCCATGGAATGCAATATGTTTGCTCCCATTCTATTCCGGTATGTACCTAAGAAGAGCACATTTGATGCAACATGAGGCAATCGAAAATCATGCTTCGCTGTTTTCTTGACATTTAATTTGAATTTCTCGGCTGATTGAGAGTGAGAAGGGCATTAAATTGTTTTTTGGCTGAATTGAGTTACGCATACTGTAGCATCAAGTACAGGTCAGAGTCTCCTCTACATGATGCAACATTTTCAGAGAACAATTATGTTTTTTTTGTGGATATTCATCAAATAGAATAGAGAGCTACGTGTACTTTAAGTTTCTCCATGGCTTTCAAACTATAAACATGATTGTCTCTGAAGTAGAAAACGTGACTTAGTGTCCTTCTCTTTTTCAACCAAGAAAATGTACGCCCTAGAAAAGAGACTTTAATTTCCTTCTGCACAATGCAGGCTTACTGGTATTGAATCACTGTATTATTCCTTTTCTTTTCTATTGCAGTCAAATATTTCCCCTTTCTTCATTTTTGTACAAATGTGTGGATAAAGAATGCATGTTAAATATCGTGTGAAATAGTAAATATAAATCCCCATGTACATGTATGTAAGATGTAAGATGGGTGTGGATTCAGTGGTATAGCTATGGGGGGGGGGGGGGGGGGGCAGGGGGGGGGGGGTGCCTGCCAATAATTAGGAAAAAACAATAAAAACATTTATAAGGGGAACATTTATAAGTACCTGAATAGTGAAAGATAAATGGCTGAACGAATACCACAACAAGTGTGTTTTATTACTGTATTTGTCCAGTTATAAATAAATGCCTTCAAATTTCACCATATTCATATCTTCCAAAGATCAGCAATATCCCCCTGGCCCGGGGCCACCACAAATTAGCTTCTGGTCAACTTCATATGTAATTTCATTTATGCTTTTTTTGGCATTCAATTGGCAACTTTGCAGCAAAGTTACTTTATATTTGTTTTAAGTTTAATCATTTAATATATTTCCCACCTTTTTTATGTTATTAAAAGAAGAAAAAGCAGGTAGAAAAAATAGGAGCTGACAATTTGTTGAAGAAAATAATGATCAATTTTGCCTTGAAATAGCTCTTGTCCTTGATGGGTTATAGCATGGAGTGATAATAATACTCCTTGATAATAATACGCCTTGAACGGGTTAACCTTTTCAGAACTGATCCTAATAATACTCTTGCAGGGGGTTATATTATGGAGAATGCATTTAACATGTTTTACAAAAATCAATACATCTTGAAGAATATAACTCTTCTGTAAAATACACTGGCTTGGGTCTTTGGAGAATGCATGTAATACCAAAGTGATAATGCGTCTTGAACCTGTGGTTTCGTTTTGGTATAGAGGACGTTTCAAGGAATGTGTATTTAGATAGCACCCTCTTGTGTTTTAACTGCTCTTTTTGAATGATAACAGGCTTTTAACTAAAGTCGTTTGTAATTTGTTATATACCTTTCGAGCTTGGTGGAATGTTATGGTGCAGGTTTTGGTCACTAAAATTCAGTTTGACTAAAATTATACTATCCCTTTACTCAGGAATATCTCAAATGTACTGTGGCTGGGGGCTATGTAGTCTGTAGACTGTAGTCATGTTTTACAAGAATCAAAACATCTGTAATAAGTTTAACTCTTTCAGCCTTCCAGGACTCAGCTTCAAAATACACTAGCTTGGGGGGGGGGGGGGGGGGGGGGGGGGAGAGGTGGTGAGGGTAATTGAGAATGCATGTTTTACAAGAATCAATACGTCTTTAATGCATTAACCCTTACAAAACCGAGCTTCGAAATAAACGAGCTTTGGTCTATTGATGAAGAATACATGTTGTTAATATTATGTACCACAAGACATCTGGGTTAACCAGGTACAAAATACACTGGCTCTATGGGGATCGCATGTTGATATCAAAATTATATAGTTTTTAAAAGAGTTAATTGATCATGGCAGTTCTTGCATGAATGATTACACCTTTAATTTATATTCTGCCTGTAGAGGACTAAATTTCCTTTAATTTGATATATGATAATGTACACTCTGTCGTACATAAATACATGTATTGTGTATGTGGTGTGGCAAGATTGGTAGAGCGCGCGCTTTCCGATCATGAGATCCCGAGTTCGAACCCTGCCCACGGCGTTTGTCCTTCAGCAAGACAATTTATCCACTATTGCTGCTCTCTACCCAGGTGTATAAATGGGGACCGGTAGGAGGTGAAAGCCTTTATGTGAACGATCTTCTTGAGCCCACTGAGCGCTTGGAAGGAATACTCCCCAGGGAGTGGAGATGGTGCACACAATGTGTGCTGGTTTGCATTGTATCCTATGACCGGGGTAATAATACAATTGTAAAGCGCTTAGAGATGATTATCAATCGTGATAGGCGCTATATAAATATTGGATATTATTATTATATTAAATATTTCAACTTAAACAAGTGTCCTGTTTCTTTTTGTGCGGAGTATATTATACAGTATATTTATATGTATTTCATGTAGTTATTGAAAGGGTTAATGGCTTGCAGAGATAGCACCTAGAGATATTTTTTCACCTGAACTGTCCATGAACTGCCTTGAAAGGGAAGAATGGTTATTACACAGGGCTCAACACTAGCACTAGCCCCCTTGCCTTGGGCAAGTACAAACTGGCATGTGGCAAGTCAAATCATGTCTAGGTTACTTGCCCAGATGGGCAACTAAGTAATTGTTCATATCGTCGGTGACATTACGTACCGGCGAATCTTCAAATTTCGGTCGATTTATCGATTTTGAGTTTTTGGCATATTTTGTATGTCTATACCCAACTCTATCACATATATCTGAATTTCAGTCTTCAAAATTCACGATATCATTGATTTTCAGAAATTGATATTCGAAAATAGAGACAAAATTGTGATAGAGTTGGGTATAGACATCAAAAATATGCCAAAAACTCAAAATCGAAAAATCGACCGAAATTTGAAGATTCGCCGGTACGTAATGTCACCGACGATATGATGACATAAATGTTACCCTGGGGTACCAAATGAAAATCCGCCATTTTGTTTAATTATTTATTTATTTTTCAGGGCTGTACACTGGGGTACCAAAGAGTGTAATTTTTTTTTCGTTATAAATGCTTTATTTACGTTCAAAATGCTCTCTTTACAATTTTTCACCCTTCAACTGCACCATCCTAGCTAGATATTATTGAAATACAGTACAAACTGTACGTAACTGTATACTGTATGTATTTTTCTTCTTGATTATTGACAATTCCTCCAAGTGATGCCTTTGTTCCCCTCATGGATTTTTTTCATTTTATTTGTTTTTACTGTGATGTTCTATTCATTGAGTGCCAAGGTCGGCATCGTTATTACTTTATTTTTTCAAATTTTCCGTCCATTTTTTATCCATCAACTGCAAAATCCTAGCTAGAGATTGTCGAAATACAAACTTACTAAGTACTAACGCTGTTTGTATTTTTGTCTAGATTATTGAAAATTCCTCCAAGTGATGTTGCTGTTCCCCTCAAGGACGTTTCTGCTTGATTTGTTTTTACGGACGAAGTTCTATTTATTGAATGTCAAGGTCGCTGGCTTGCGGCATGCTTGAGAATTCTGTAGATATTGTGTACAGTACATGTAGGCCATTTGGGATAAAAGCTTCAGTATTGTATTCTCATTGATGTCCCATGTTTGCTTTCAAAATATTCTCTATATTTGTGTATTTTATCTATATTTTGCCATGTAAATTTATATTATTTTAATTTGTCAGCCAGTGGAGGGCAAATTTCTGTGTTTTTGAAATATGGACAATAAAATCTATCTCTCTAGATCTAGATGTATGTATCTATCTAGATCTATCTATCTATCTATCTATCTATCTATCTATCTATCTATCTATCTATCTATCTATATATCTATCTATCTATATATCTATCTATCTAGACTGGTAAACAGTACATACATGTGCATACATTTGTTGCGCAGGGTAGGAAATATACGGTGGCTGAGGGCGATTTTGCCCCCTAAATTCTTAGGTAGCCCCTAAAATTACTGTATTGTGTTAAATAAATTTTGTGCTATCCATCAGATTGAAAAAGTAGCCCCCTAAAATAAAATAAAATAATTCCTGCATTGTTGTTGCTTCACATGATGTACATGTACATGTATGTAGTGGAATTGATACAGGTATGTAGTTTTGATATCATTTAGATTATGGTCGGCCTGCTCTGGGATTTAGAAAAAGCTAGACAATTCCTTTAAATAATAAGCATCCATTTAATCAAATTGATACATGTGTGCAGATGATGGAAAATAGACCAGACGGCTATGCATTCTTTGCGCTGCATGATTAGTGTAGCCAAAATACATGGTTGAGTACCATTGATATAAATATGTGCATTTTGGTTATCAATATGACAGATCACATTTATGGTCAGCCATTTGGAAAGAGCAAGACAATTCCTTTAATAAGCATCCATTTAATCAAATTGATACATGTGTGCAGATAATGGAAAATAGACCAGACGGGTATAATGCATGCATTCTTTGCGTTGCATGATTGGTGTAGCCAAACTACATGGTTGAGTACCATTGATATAAATATGTGCATTTTGGTTATCATTTATATTTATATGACAGATCACATTTATGGTCAGCCATTTGGAAAGAGCAAGACAATTCCTTTAATAAGTATCCATTTAATGAAATTGATGTGTGTAGATAATGGAAAATGGACCAGACGGGTATATGCATTCTTTGCGCTGCATGATTAATGTATCAGGATTGCATAGATGAGTACCATTGATATACATTTTGGTATCATTTATATATATATGACAGATCACATTTATGGTCAGCTATTTGTAAAAGGCAAGACAATTCCTTTAATTATCAATTTAATGAAATTGATGTGTGTAGATAATGGAAAATGGACCAGACGGGTATATACAGAGTAAGTCAGAAAAAATGTCCCATCTTTTAAAAGTTGTCTTGTTTGAAGTAGGAACATTTAATCATGGGTTTTTAGCTCACCTGAGCCAAAGGCTCAAGTGAGCTATTGTGATCGCTTTTCGTCCGTCGTCCGTCGTCCGTCGTGCGTCGTGCGTCGTCCGTCGTCCGTCGTGCGTCGTCCGTCGTCCGTAAACTTTTTACATTTTCATCTTCTTCTCCAGAACCAATGATCGGATTCCAACCAAACTTGGCAGGAATCATATTTAGGGGTAGAGGAACCAAAGTTGCTAAAATGGTGGGCGTGGCCCCCAGGGGCCCTGGGGGAGGGCACCAAATGTAAAAAATATGTAAATTTTAAACATCTTCTTCTCAAGATCCAGAAGTATGACAGACCTGATATTTCATATGTAGATGCCTCTATTGATGAAGAATGAAAGTTGTTCACAAGATTTTTGTGGGTGGCCCCACAAGGGCCCTGTGGGCGTAACAGTTTTTTTGGGGGCCCTACCATAGGAAATATACATTTTCATCTTCTTCTCCAGAACCAATGATTAGATTCCAACCAAACATGGCAGGAATCATCCTTAGGGGTAGAGGAATCGAAGTTGCTAAAATGGTGGGCGTGGCCCTCAGGGGGGCCCTGGGGGAGGGCACCAAGTGTAAAAAATATGTTAATTTTAAATATCTTCTTCTCAAGATCCAGAAGTATGACAGGCCATCGCAGAATGGCCCCATAGGGTCCCTATGTGAGTGGGGTTAATATGCTGAAGTGGTCAGTGGCTGGTGAAATGTGTTGAGCTTTGTCTTATATGTGTGTCTGTCTTTTTTTATGATTCACCCAAACATTATGGTAAATCATAATGTTAGGTACAGGGGATCAAAAGTTATTGATTAAATAGTACATCACATTATAGATTTTGGCATGATTTCAACTGATTTCATATCTTCTGAGGGTGCCAGAGAGAACATGCGCCAGATGTGAATTGATTGACCTCAGGTGAGCGTCGTGCCCCCCTGGGGCTCTTGTTATGATATGTCTTGGTAGAGCTATCCTCCACGCATATTTCGGTACCCTTCTCATTTGAATCTCTGCACGCATGACTGAACATCAGACAATCTTTACAAGACTGCAATGATTAAATGTTCATTACTTCAAACAAGACAACTTTTAAAAGATGGGACATTTTTTCTGACTCACTCTGTATATATATACGCATTCTTTGCATTGCATGATTGGTGTAGCGGAATGGCATGCAAGAGTTCTGTCGATATACATGAACACACAGTCGGTAAATACGTACAGTTTGATTGGGGATGGGTGGAGAATTTGATGGGTGAGTGCATTTGGTCATGTCGCATGGGCATGGTAGATGGGGAGGAGGAGAGCTAAAATCTTGATACAAGACCTACCTTTTAACCCATCAAGGATGAGAGCTATTTTAAGGCAAATTGGATCATTATTTTCCTGTACAAATTGGCAACTCGTAGCGATTATAGCGATCTTTTAAAGGGATTGTCCGCCATTTACAAATCATCTGAATAGTTTCCAGTAGACAGATGAGGATAGTGTAACTACTTTTAACCCATTAAGGATGAGAGCTATTTTAAGGCAAATTTGATCATTATTTTCCTGTACAAATTGGCAACTCGTAGCGATTATAGCGATCTTTTAAAGGGAGTGTCCGCCATTTACAAATCATCTGAATAGTTTCCAGTAGACAGATGAGGATAGTGTAACACCCAGACTGAACAACCCTGTAATTTGTATTCTACGAATAAAAAACATATTTGTAGAAATCATCCCTTCATCGAACTACATGTATATATCAGCCAATAAATGCGTTTAACTGATTTTTAGCATAATATTGCAACAATATTGCGCAGTTATTCACTTAAGGGAATTGTATCTAGACAACATTTTATTCAGGTAAAGTTTGCTACCAAAAAAGTCTCCAAACTGGAGAATGAACAATTACGTTGTTACGAATGGCCCAACATAACTGTGTTCCATCCATCATTACAAAGCCATCAATATTGATATCGATGCTACTCATTCGTGCATTTCCTATATACATCAATCACGCAATGTTCTGAACACGTATCGGTCCTGTGGTTTGGGTTATTTTCCATTATTTATTAAATTGGATATTCAAGAAAATGTGTTATTTTCCCAAACCCGGCCCACCATAAATATGACCCATTCATCATTACCAAGCTGTCCATATTAATAACAATGCTACTCATTTGTGCATTTCCTCTATACATCAATCATGCAATGCCATGAAGACCGAACCTCAACACTAAACAAGTTAGTGAGGAGGCTACAACGTAGCATGTTTTGCAAATCCGTTGGAGAGAAACATTCCGTGATGTTCCCTCCATCACAAATCAAGCCTCTACACTAACAGAAACAAGTTAGCGAGGAGGCTAGACTGTAGCTCAATTTTCTTGGACACAGATTTCAGCTGGGCTAGTATGCTCCCCACGGAGTTGAGAGGATGCGCAAGATACTTGTGTGGGTTTGACCAAGGGTAATAATAATGCGCCTAGAAACAGTACAGCGCTTTATAAATGTAATTTATTATTATTATTATTAATATTAAAGAGCTGTCTTGAGTTCTTTTTCTAAAGATTTGTAATAAAATGAAATAGCAAAAACTACTAAGGAATATACAATGAAGCCCCTCTGTCTTTGATTCATTTGGCTTTGGAACATACATGTACTATTGTGCAGCATATGATTACATACATGTACTTCACCAGAGAAAACTGAAGTGCGAGCTGATCGGTGAGCCTGCTGACATGTTCACATCTTCTTAAGATCTTAAAGTGATCCTGTAACCATGCAGACCCGTAGCCAGCATTTAAAAAGGGGGATGGGGGGGGGGGGGGGGGAGTGGTGCGTTATTTACACAAATGGGACCGAGACCGAACGTGGCTGAGAGCGAGACCACTGGTTGATATAGTTGCGTAATCAGGGGAGGGGGGGGTCCGAGATCATTGGTTTAGACGGCAAAAAGAGGACCCAAGACCGACAAAAAGTGGACCTTTTTTAATTTGGGGGGGGGGGGGGGGGGTGCGTACACACCCAACACACCCTCCTGGCTATGGGCCTGCCATAACACTAACACTTGCCCAATTGCCAGGGGCAAGTAAAATTTCACAAATGGTCTGGTTTGCTTGCCTTATCGGGCAACTGAAACATAAAGGAGAGTAGAATGTAATGCCTTACATGTACATCTCATCTAAGCAAGCAGGAAAATTTGAACTTTTATGATTTTACTTGCCCAAACGGGGACCGTAAAGAAAATAGATAGTGTGGAGGCTTGATCTACATACACCTGGGGGGTGTTTCACAAAGATCCTTTAGAAGTTGAACTTGAATATTATGGAAAGCCATTTGTAGCCTTGGAATAAAATGTATTCCAAAGCAAAATACAAGAATGTTAGACTTTTCCTAAACGTTGCATCAAGAACATGAAAGCTCATTGATAATAGAAAAATATTTAGCGATTTGAAACCAAATGTATTTTATGCCTTTTAAAAGGACTTTTACATTTTTTTTCAAAAATACTAATGGCTTTCCATAATGTTTAAGTCCAACTTAGGGTTAAGTTCAACTTATGATCTTTGTGAAACACCCCCCAGAGCATTGTATGATCGATGTATAGGAAATGCACAAGTAAGTAGCAATGATATCAATATGGATGGCTTACTTTTGATGGATCACCGTAACGTTGTATGGTGGGCCGGGTTTGGACAAATTACATATTTTCTTGAATATCCAATGTGGTAGATTATGTAAAACAAACCGTAGTAGTGAGTGGTCCATGCCTTCATAATATTGCATGATTGATGCATAGGAAATGCACAAATGAGCACCATTGATAACAATAAGGATGGCTTGGTAATGATGGATGGATCACGCTTATGGGCCAGGTTTGTAAAAAATACAAATTTTCTTGAATATCGAGCGATACATAATGAAAAAAAAACACAGTACAGGACTGGTATGTGTTCATAGCATTGTGTGATTGATGAATATGGATGCCCATGGGAAATGTATGGATGAGTACCATTGATATCAATAGGGATGGATTGGTTTTGATGGATCACAGTAACATGGTGGGCTATGCTACATTATGTTGGAGATGATGCATTATCCGCATCGCTTTATGTGACCGGCTACTTGCGCTTGTCTGTAATTCATGTATTGAAGAAATAGGCATTTTAAGTTCACATGTGTGTACAAGAATTATGTTGGTAAAACTGAAACAAACATATCTTTGCCAATTATTGACCAATTTGTTAGAACAATTTTAGCATCAAATGAAAGCTTGTGATGAGGCCTTTATATTGGCTTGAAAATCTACATTTTGATTTTTCCAACAAGTGCAGGGTTTTGCTATAGCCGGTCACAATTATTGACCAATTTGTTAGAACAAAGCATCAAATGAAAGCTTGTGATGAGGCCTTTATAATGGTATGAAAATCTACATTTTGATTTTTACCAACAAGTGCAGGGTTTTGCTATAGCCGGTCACATATGAGTTGAGTTCATATGCAGTGCTCAGCAAACACGAAAACAATAACAGATGCAGCTGAGTAATCCAAAATGTAGATGTACAGACCAGTGTCCGTCAACTTTAATAAAGATACATTTTTCAGCCTGCCTGGAATTGTTGATTTCATTTGAAATTATCTTGGGAATTACTTGAGACAGGCTTTGAGAAATAGTAGAAAACAGGCTTGGAAAAGCACTTTGTTTATTAGATGTAGGCCTACATTTATAGTCTGCATGAAATATTTGTTGTTATATTTTTCTGTATTTTTTTTCCTCGTATGCATTCATTGCATTTGTGTAGACAAGACAATAACATACATGTACAGTATATTTGTTTAGAATGAAAAACACATGTCTTTGAAACAAAAGATTGTTGACATTTGAGACATGAAATGCTTTTTATCATACTACATGTGACCCGCTATAGCATTACCCTGCACTTGTCGGTAATTCATGTTTTGAAGAAATGGGCATTTTAAGTTCACATAATGTGTGTAAAAGATTATATGATTGTAATATAGAAAAAATCATATCTTTGCCAATTATTGACCGATTTGTTAGAACAAAGCATCAAAGAAAGCTTGTGATGAGGCCTTTCTAATGGAAAGAAAATCTACATTTGGATTTTTACCGACAAGTGCAGGGTTTTGCTATAGCCGGTCACATATTGTTTCTTGAAATTTGGTCTTTTCAAGAAACAAAAGATTGTTGACATTTTGAATTTGTGACAAACGGATTGGAAGAATAATTTGAGAATTGAGTCATGAATGCTATCATAAATTATATAACAACAATTTTACATAAAGAAGGATGGCTTCTGTTCATTATGCAAATTTGAGCATAGAATGTGCCTAGTTCGTATTTATCCATGGAAAATAGGGTGTATAAAAGATAGATGGATTCTAGATTTGATGACAAATGCATTGGATAAACTATTGTAGACAAGCTCTTAATTGCAAATATTTTGGAGGGGGGAGGGATAGATTTCAATTTTGAACCTCCGTATTCATTTTTTCCCAATACCAATGTTATAAAAGTAATAAAGAAAACAAAGATATCCCAGTATGAAGCATGATACTGTTTGTTAAATGCAATGATGTAATACATTTGTATTCAATAAAATAAAAAATCTTCATGTGTCTAAAGATTGGCGAAACAAATAGAGAAGAGAAAAGGACAGGAAATGTATTTACTACACATTATATCAATATAAATTAAACGGAAAGAGAAAAGCAAAAAGCGTCTGATTTGATGAGTATTTAAATGGCCGCAATTGGCTCAGAAAAGATAAATACATGTAGAATATTTAGATAAATAACAGAACAAAAACAAATATATAGAATAAAATACAAAGGAGAGAAAGACAAAATAAATAAATACATGTATAGATAAAAGAAAGAGAAAACACCAACAACAAGCATCTGATGATATGATGAGTATTTAAATGTCCCCAATTAGATATGCTAAAAGACCCATCATAAGATTGAAAAGGAAAGAAAAAGAGAAGGAAAAGATGAAAACATGTAGATAAATATACATAAAAAGAAAGTAAAAGAAAAATATAAAGAATGACACAGAAACAACCGGGAGAGGAGAGAAAATGTCAAGAAAAGGATAAATATATATCAATAAAGTCAAAACAAAATACAAAACATAGATAAACAATGAAACAAAAACAAGAGGAGGGAAAAAGAGAATGAAAGGATAAATAAATACAGATAGAGATACAAATAGAAACAAAGATAAAAAATAAACAAAAAGAAGAGAAAGGAGAGAAGAGGATAAAAAAATAGCATTATATCAATTTAAATAACAAAGAAAGTGAAAAACAACAAGAGTCTGATGATTTGATGAGTATTTAAATGGCCTCAATTAGCTCAGAAAAGATTAATACATGTAGAAATAGATCAATAGAAGAACAAAAACAAACATATAGAATAAAACAAAGGAGAGAAAGAAAAAAGAAATAAATACATGTAGAGATAAAAGAAAGAGAAAACACCAACAACAAGCGTCTGATAACTTGATGAGTATTTAAATGGCCCCGATTAGCTCAGAAAAGATCAATACATGTATATAAAGATAAAAACAAAGAAAAACAAACATATAGATTAAAACAAAGGGGAGAAAGAAGAAAAGAAATAAATACATAGATAAAAGAAAGAGAAAACACCAACAACAAGAGTCGGATGATTTGATGAGTATTTAAATGACCCCGAAAGAAAAAAACAAAGATAAAGAAAGAAACAAGAACAACGAGAAGAGGAGAAGATGGAAGGATAAATACATTTCTTGTAGAAAGAGATAAAAAAGGAAGAAAACAAAACAAAGATAAAGAATAAAACAAAGGAGAGAGAAAAATAAGGGATTACAATCATGTAAAGATAAAAAAGAAAGTTAAAAACAACAAGAGACTGATGATTTGATGAGTATTTAAATGGCCCCAATTAGGTCCGCTAAAAGACCCATCGTAAGATTGAAAAAGAAAGAAAAAGAGAGGGAAAAGATAAATATATTCAGATAGAGATACAAATAAAAACAAAGATAAATAATAAAACAAAAAGAACAAGGAGAGAAGAGAAAGGAGAGAAAAGGGATTAAAAAATAGCATTATATCAATTTAAATAACAAAGAAAGTTAAAAACAACAAGAGACTGATGATTTGATGAGTATTTAAATGGCCTCAATTAGGTCCGCCAAAAGACCCATCGTAAGATTGAAAAGGAAAGAAAATGGCAAGGAAGAGATAAATAAATGCAGATACAGATACAAATAAAAACAATGATAAAGAATAAAACAAAAACAACAAGGAGAGGAGAGAAAAGGATAAATAATATCGCTCTAAAAAAACACAAAAAGAGAAAAACAACAAGAGTCTTGACGAATTGATGAGTATTTAAATGGCCGCAATTAATTCTTCTAAAAGACCCATCATAGAAAGGATAGATAGTCTCTAGAGAGATAAAAAATGAAAAACAACGAAGGAGAGAAAAGGATGAATATGTATTATATCGCTATAAAAATACACAAAAAGAGAAAAACAACAAGAGTCTTGACGAATTGATGAGTATTTAAATGGCCCCAATTAGCGGTGCTAAAAGACCCATCATAAGAGACTATGTCAGGGGAATCTTGGTGCGACAAATTGTCTTCGCCCCAGGAACTGAAGTCCCGGTCACATATCACCGGATAAGGTAAACAGATGCCTGTCGTTTCTTCTCCTTTCCTTGTCAGTCGATGTACGTTGTTCTAGCCGGTGGAATGTCTGGTGCATGAAGCAATGGAGACGACTTTCACCGCTGGATAATTTGATATTGCAAATGTTCTATCGGTCGGTCGGGTGTCCGTTTACGCTATCTGGTGATGTGTGACTGGGCCTTGATAAATGAAAATGCATTTGTATGCATTTCTTGTCCGTTCATTGTCAGTCGATGTATATTGTTCTAGCCGGTGGAATGTCTGGTGCATGAAGCAATGGAGACGACTTTCACCACTTGAGATTGCAAATGTTCTATCGGTCGGGTGTCCGTTTACGCTAGCTATCCGGTGATGTGTGACTGGGCCTTGATAAATGAAAATGCGGCATACAAAATCAACTTAACCTTTACTATGATGCGGCGAACGCAGTCCATTACAGCGGTTGAGAGAGAAAAAGGCTTTAAGTCACTTTTTCTACTTTTTACTATCAGAGATTAGCTTGTTTTAAGTGTAGGGCCCTGTATGCCTGTACTATACAAACAAATAGAAGAGCTCTTTGATTTTGTATAAATATATTTTGAGAATAATTCGGCGAAAGCGGTCCATTACGTTGGTTGAGAGAGAAAAAGGCTTTACATTTTTCTATCAGAGATTATACATTGTCAAAATAGACTTTGAGTTTGAGGATCAAGGCTCCAATCTGCAACTCAATTTAGCAAAAAAAGTGATTTAAAGCCCTTCTCACTCTCTCTGGATGTTTTGGAAACTGCTTGAGATGAGAGATAGAGCTGAGTAAAGGAATTTAGTGCATTATTCTTTACTGAAAACAAGCATTCTCAGTCCAATAGAAAGAGCATTTTTCATGCATGGGACTACAAAAAATAAGTATACACAGCAAAGGCGATTTTGTTGAACAATTTCATTTTGTTTTTGCCCTTGTGTTATGGCTCAAGGGGGCAATTTCAAAGGTTACAGCCTGGGTAAATCACCTTTTGCCCCTGTGTATTTTTTGCGCTGATGCCATTTAATTGACCTCAATTTGACAGTCATTGATACCGTTTCATTATTGATTCATATTATGAGCGAATAAGGAGCCATTATTCCAGGTGTTTAACCAAGTACATTTAGTAAGCGAACAAAATCAATAATAACTTGGGGTATTATATCTCATTGTAAAACCAAGCAATAAATGTACATGATTTGTGTACTGTACGTCTCCACACTAATTCAAATTTCAATGCACTAATTCAATGTCAAATCAATATACACATTTAGCCTTGTTAAACCAAATCAATATACATATGCTGGTACTAATTTAACGCATTTAGTATTGATTTTTTATGTCGGCTATTTGTACTTGTATCGTTATAATACATTATATGTCAACACTTATTAGTGTGAGTGTATTTGGCAATGATGTGTGAATTATGGATCGGTTGTGTGTGGTTTTCTATGGCAGCCAGCATGTACATTGTATGAAGTATAATACATTATACGTTAACACTTCTTATTGTGAGCTTATTATGCCTCAATAATGTGTGATTTATGGATAGGTTTTGTGTCTAGAGCGAAACTCTGTAGGCAATTAAATGATTTATGAAGTCATTTAAACCAAGATTCAACTGAACATACAGAAGCATACAATTTAGATTCAATAATTAATATCTGTTTCAGTCCATTGTAATCATAGAGATTATATTACCTATCCAAATAAATTAAAGGGATCTAGTATCATTAGCTAGTGTTTGTCTCATAACTTGTACATATTCGTATTAATTACCAATATAGGGATGGAATGTCAGGTTTTTGGATTTTTTTATTTCCCTTTCGTTATAAAACAGATATTTACAATTGAAGTGTTTAGATTTTTAATTATCCACTGGAAAGTTATAAGTCTGTTTAAAGTCAGTGCAATGAGTAAGTGAATATCACTTTGCATTTTTGCTCATTACTTGGCCATATAAAAACATCCATTTAACTTGACATTTACACACATTACTTAGAGGACAAATATCTCAGGAATACACATTATATCAACCATTCATCAGTTTTGCAAGTATGTCAACAAAGTTACCAGATCCCTTTAACCCGTTCCCTTTGAGATTCTGAAATCCCCATCTATAGACTTTGTACAAAGCCCACTTGGTAATAAATAAGTGGTGTAATTTTAACATAATGAATGTTTCCATTCTTTTCTTCTCCTTTTGATTTAACTCATTTACAGCTACTGACTGTCTGTCTATCATGGAAGTGAATTGGTTAAGGTGCGGTCGCCTTCCAGACAGTACAACATCTATACTTTGTGTTGAATGAAGACATAAATGAAGAAAATTAATTTTAACATTTAACTAACGTTTTTATTCTTTTCTTGAACTCATTTACAGCTACCGACTGTCTGTCAATAATTGAAGCTGGAAGAGCCTTAGTTAAGGTGCGGTCGCCATCCAGGCAGTACAACAGCTCCTTTGTGTTGAATGAAGACATTCATACAAAATAGTACATCTATAAATGGTGTAATCTTAACATGACTAACGTTTCCAATCTTTTCTTGTCCTTTTTATTTAACTCATTTACAGCTACTGCCTGTCTGTCAATAATGAAAGCGGGCAGTGAATTGGTAAAGGTGCGTTAGCCGTCTCGGCAGTACAAGTGTACAACATAGACAGAAATAAAGAAGAATACATCTATATGTGGTGTAATTTTAACATAATTAACATTTCCATTCTTTTCTTGTCCTTTTTCTTGAACTCATTTACAGCTACTGACTGTCTATCTATCATGGAAGCTGGCAGTGAATTGGTGAAGGTGCGGTCGCCGTCCAGGCAGTATAACAGATACTTTGTGCTGAGTGAGGACCGGTCCGAACTAAGATGGCACTCCTCATCGAAGAAACCAGAAAAAGCTAGAAGTAAGTCAGAACTAATAGAATATTCCTATTTCCACACAGTAGTACATAATTCAGGGTTCAAATTTAGCACAAGTTTGCGCTCAGGTCCAGGCAGTATAGTCCAGTAGAACCAGTAGAACCGCTCATGGACTGGCCCGGTCCAATCCGGTCCAGTCTGGTCCAGTCCAGATAATTACGATGGCATTCTTCATCCAAGAAGCCTGAGAAAGCTAGAAGTAAGTTGAAACAAATTGAATATTCTATTTTGTTCATGGTAAAATAATAATATCCAGGATTCAAAATTAGAACTTGCAGGTATGCGCAATATTGTCCTGGGGGTGTTTCACAAAGATCCTTTAAGTTGAACTTAACTCTAAGTTGGACTTAAAAAGAATGGAAAGCCTTTGGTTTTTTTGAAAAATTATTGTAAAAGTCCCTTTTCAAATGCATGAAATTTAGATTCAAATCATTAATATTTTCTATTATCAAAGAGATTTCATGTTCTTGATGCAATATTTATTTTCCATTTTGGTTGGAGATAATTCAAAAAGAAGAGTGTAAATGGACTAAATAGCACTGTAACATTCTGGGCCTACATGTACATTATATTTATAAAACCACACTATAGAATTCCATTCTAAGTCTATTCAGATGCTAGGTCTAAATAAGCAACTCAAAGTTTTCTTTAATAGTCGCTAACTTCATAATAATAATAATAATATGAACATTTATATAGCGCAGCTACTATAAATATATACTCTACTGTGCTTAAATAATTATTTAAATTATTATTACCCATGGTCATCAGGTACATTTCAAACCCACACAATGATATTGCATACTTTCTCAACTCCCCGGGCAACGTACTAGCCGAGCTGCCACTGGTGATGGCGCTACAGGCTAATTAACACCCGACCATGGTACCCAATGTATGGTTACATCTACGTTAGCAGGTATTACTCATTTTAAAATTAAACTTGGGCAACTAAAAGAATGTATTATTGCATATTTCATCTATCATCTCTATCATCTATATAACAGACGTAGAATGGAACTATTATGCTAGTGTCGTTTCAAGAATATGGTCCAAAGTAGAAAACACATTACCTGAGTCTGGAAAAAGTGTATATATTTATGATCTTTCCTAATGATTATGAGATGATGATATTTTCATCGTAATTGAATAAATTCTCATTTTTAATTCATGGTTATTTTTGATTGAAAACTATGCTTAATTTCTAGTTTCTGTGGAGAGTATAAAAGAAGTGCGGTTGGGAAAAACGACTGACACGTTCCGCTCCCAAAACCTCGCAATGGATTTCCCTGACGACTGCGCATTTTCGGTTATATTCGGCGAGGAGTACGAAACCTTGGATCTAGTGGCCGCGACACCGGACGAAGCCAATATATGGGTTACGGGACTGTCGTACCTTATAGGCGGAAACCGAAGTGAGTTAATGGACAATATTTTATATTTATTTTCTTTAGGTTTTATTTGATGATAAATAATAATAAATTAAAGAATATGATGATTAATGAATTAATTTAGTTATGTAACCTGTTAATATTTAAGTAGCTACACGAATCAGAGTCTTGTCGTCGCTTCACCTAACAAAGCAAATACATTATATGGGTCACGGGACTGTCATAGGCGAGAACCAATGTAATTAACAGAACTTGTTGCTATTAATTTATTTAAATTTTATTCATGATCAGTAATACAAAATAATAAAATATCATAATTGATGTATGAATATAGTTATGTATCCCGTTTATATAAGTAGCTACACAAACCTTGGGTAAAGCATGAATATGGTTGTTGCATGATGGGATAGGGAATTGACTGCCAATCTAGTGGTCAAGATCGAGGGAAAGAATTAATTTGTAATTTTAGGGGGCTACTTTTTCAATCTGATGGATGTTACAAAATATTTCACAAAATACCATATAGATGGTAATTTTTGGGGCTACCTACTGATTTCAGGGGGCTATTTTGAAAATTAGGGGGCAAAATTGCCCTCAGCCCCCCGTGTATTTCCTACCCTGTCTAGATCTAAACCCAATACTAAAAATAAACACAGGCTCTCTGACCCGGGGCCACTAAAAATTAGCTTAGGGCCACCAAATGTCATTGATGCTAGATTCCACTGGCCCGAATGGGCTACCAAATATAGCAGAATTGTTGATATTTTTTGTTTAACCCATCAAGGACGAGAGCTATTTTAAGGCAAAATTGATCATTGTTTTCCTCTACCAATTGGCAACTCCTTAATTTTGTTGACTGATCAATGACATAAAAATAGGTGGAAAATATTTAGTAATGACCATTTAAGACAAATATGAAGTGACTTTGCCGCAAAGTTGCCAATTTGAACGCCAATATCTGTTTTAAAAATATCACAATGTGTTGCCAATTTAAGGATTTTTTCTAAATTATAGTGATTTACGCAATAATAAAAATCATTAAAAAATAACTAAAGCAGGTAGAGTAACAAAATAGGGCTCTAAAAATAGAGCAATTTAAGGCCACCAGATTCATGTTTTGGGTCACAAGAATTTGACAAATCTTGCATTTACTTGTCTCACTGGGCCACAAGGCAAACAAGTTATTTTCTAGCATTGTCTTTCATGAGAAGGGGAACAGTAATACATTATTCATTTCTTCTTGGGGGAAAAACATGCATTCCATTTGAAGAGCAGGAGGGAAAACCCCTCAGGCTAAAAATAGGATTTGCCCTTTTTATAATGCAAAGATCTCCCAAAGTCTTATCTCATAGGGCAGACATGTGACCACAGCTTGCCAACATTCCAAAACAAATTTTCACATGTCCACTTTAAAGGGATAGTTTTTATTTTAGTTGAATTGAATTTTAGCGACTAGAAGTTTTGTTTCATTATCACCATCATCATCATCACCATCATCATCATCATCATCATCATCATCGTCATCATCATCATCATCATCGTCATCATCATCATCATCACAGTCATCACCATCACCATCATCACCATCATCATTATCATCATCATCATCATCATTATTATCATTATTATCATCGTCATCGTCATCGTTATCGTCATCATCCTTATCATTATCATTATCATTATCATCATCATCATTTTCATGATCATTATCATGATCATCATCAATCTCATTATCATCATCGACATTATCATCATACCACCACCACCATCATCATCAACACCATACTTACCATCATCAACATCATTCTTATCATCATCATTAACATCATCATCATCATCATCATCATCACCATCATCATTACCACCATCTCCATCACCGTCTTCATCTTCATCTTCATCTTCATCTTCCTCGTCGTTATCATCATTGTCATCATCCTCATCGTCGCCATCGTCATCGTCGTTATTAATATGTATTAGAACCATGTATCTTGTTGATTATTCTTATTTTCCCTTTCCCATAAGCCATAGAGCGGAATCAAGAGCTCCGTGATTCATCATCATTGTCTTCGTCTTCGTCTTCATCTTCGTCTTCGTTATCATCATTGTCATCATCCTCATCGTCGTCATGTCATTGTCATCTTCATCTCCATCATCATTGTTATTAATATGTATTAGAACCATATCTTGTTGATAATTTGATGTAGATTATCATTCATCCAGTCGAAGTTAATACTAGTACTTAAGTTTCCAGCTTCTTTATTTATAACAAGATTTTATAACAAGATATTATCTCTTTTTGATGATTCTTATTTTCCCTATCCCCCCTTGCAGCTCCAGAAGCCATAGAGAGGAATCAAGAGCTGCGTGATTCATATCCTTTACGTAAATAAGATAAACTAAAGTAATATTTTTCCAGAGGTATTGTTAAACCTAAATGTTTTTTGTCCTAACCATGTATTAAAGTACTCTTTATTTGGCTAGTAAATGTAGTGATATACCTTCCTGAACCCTATCAAGCCCAAGGGGAGGGCTCAATGAGCCCCCCTACCATACTTCCAGTCACCGTATATGTAATATTAAATAATTATGTTAACAAGTTAAATTTGCCTACTTGATATCAGTCTATTTGGCGAATCTACAAAATGTCTGAATTCTGACATTTTCTATGGTTTGCATCATATTATCGTAAATAGCGCCCTCATGTTGGGACCTTGAAACAATGTTATGATTGCAACTTGTAGAGCTTGATCTCCTTGACATATGTGCCAAATGTGAATGTGGTCGATTGAATAATAAAGGAATTGGAGAGGGGGGCCCTATGAGCCCCCCCCCCCCCCTCCTTGGGCCTGGGAACGCCAAAATACCTTGGGCTTGATAGGGCTAACAAAATGTGCTGAATTTTCCAACTGGCAGTCTCTGTTGCAATTAATAGTAAGTCAGATCATGTGATCTAAATGCACAAATCTGATTGATTTAAAGGTGAATGACAGTAGTGGGAAACGCCCCACCCCCCAAAAATGAAATGTACGCTCTTATTCCCAACCATGTGAAAGACTATAATTTTACTAATATGGGATTATACAAATTTGGCCAAGAAACTGCCTAATAATTGATATATTTGCATAATTATAAAATTGATCTACTGTACATTGATATCGCCAACGCGGAATCGCCATACGCTACGTGCAAATAACATTGTGCGTTACACGAGGTCTTCGCTATACGGGCTTGTCCCCGGCTTGTCGATATCTCCAGCCCAGCGCTAGCGGCGCGGACAGGTGCGAACGGGCGGTGGATTTATAAATTTCACGGGCGGGTATTGGATTTCTTCCAATATTTCTGTATTTAACGATGCCCTATTTAGATACTTATTCAGCAATATTGATCAATATACATGTAGATGTTTTCGGCTACTTTCCCAAAACTGGTATTGGGCTTTAAACACGCACATTTTCTGACTTACAATTAATTGTAATTTACAATCGATGGTAAATGTTTCTTCAACAGGGCCCCCGATCATAGCTGAGCTAGAGACCAAAAAAAGCCAATATAATTGGTTTGCTGCTGCTGAGAAAAAAGCTAAGCACTGTAAAAGAAAATTTGGAATAACCCCCTCAGGATTTATGAGTCGCAAGCTAGGGGCTAGCTAGCTTGCAGATAGCTAGCAGCATGCTAAATGAGAGATCTCTGTTGAAATTGTGAATGTTTTAAGTCTGAGTCATTAGCAAGCTTTTTACTTTTACAAAGAAAGTATGAATATTTCAGATGATTCTGTAGCAATCTCTTTTTCATACTAAACCTTTTTCTGACCATTCATATGGTTGCGAGATGTTTAACCAGGCAGCAGGAGTTTTGTTAAAGGGTACCACCACCCAAAAATAATATTCTTATTAAAGAAAAGTAACATCTTAACTATTCCATTCCATCAAAAAGTTCACAAAAATATGTTTTCAGAAAGAAACAAAATTATTGGAAAACACATCACCATACTTAAGCATGCATTCATGCGTTCTGAATTCCGAATACTAATGTGTGCAGAGCGAACGAATCGCCTGGGATTCTATTGTCTACAAACGTACGCGTGAATAGCATTGGCGCACTCGCAAATGTGTGGCCCGTATGGAACCAGGAAATAGTAGTGGTTCCGTAAGTGGTGGAAATTAATTGCTTTGTTTATGAATTACACAACCCTTTGCAAAATGTTGGGTATCTATTTGATATCACAAAACGGTACCAAAACATGTGTTGTTATTTGCCTGGTGGTCCCCTTTAACAAAGCTCGCATAGCTTATCATAAAATATGCAATGTTTCTGATCCGTATCTGTCATTAATCCTTAACTAAACCCCTTTTCCGACCGTTTACGTGGTTGAGAGACATGTTCAACAAGGCGGCAGGAGACTCATTGGGAGAGCTGGATGAATTTAATCATACTATGTTTTATCAACCCTTTAAAAAACTAGAATGACTATATCCCTTTAATATAATGTTTCTGAAGATCCGTTTGTCATTTATCCTTAACTAAACCCTTTTTCGACCATTTACGTGGTTGAGAGACATGTTCAACAAGGCGGCGGGAGACTCGTTGGGCGAGCTGGATGAATTTGAAGTGATGCAATGTTTCTGATGATTCTATAATAATAATTGATAATAATTGTCCATTTTTATATAGCGAACAGGGCTCTATAGATCCATATTTGTCCTTTATCCTTAACTAAACCCTTTTTCCGACCGTTTACGTGGTTGCGAGACATGTTCAACAAGGCGGCGGGAGACTCGTTGGGCGAGCTGGATGAATTTGAAGTGATGCAATGTTTCTGATGATTCTATAATAATAATTGATAATAATTGTCCATTTTTATATAGCGAACAGGGCTCTATAGATCCATATTTGTCCTTTATCCTTAACTAAACCCTTTTTCCGACCGTTTACGTGGTTGCGAGACATGTTCAACAAGGCGGCGGGAGACTCGTTGGGTGAGCTGGATGAATTTGAAGTGATGCAATGTTTCTGATGATTCTATAATAATAATTGATAATAATTGTCCATTTTTATATAGCGAACAGGGCTCTATAGATCCATATTTGTCCTTTATCCTTAACTAAACCCTTTTTCCGACCGTTTACGTGGTTGCGAGACATGTTCAACAAGGCGGCGGGAGACTCGTTGGGTGAGCTGGATGAATTTGAAGTGATGCAATGTTTCTGATGATTCTATAATAATAATTGATAATAATTGTCCATTTTTATATAGCGAACAGGGCTCTATAGATCCATATTTGTCCTTTATCCTTAACTAAACCCTTTTTCCGACCGTTTACGTGGTTGCGAGACATGTTCAACAAGGCGGCGGGAGACTCGTTGGGCGAGCTGGATGAATTTGAAGTGATGCAATGTTTCTGATGATTCTATAATAATAATTGATAATAATTGTCCATTTTTATATAGCGAACAGGGCTCTATAGATCCATATTTGTCCTTTATCCTTAACTAAACCCTTTTTCCGACCGTTTACGTGGTTGCGAGACATGTTCAACAAGGCGGCGGGAGACTCGTTGGGTGAGCTGGATGAATTTGAAGTGATGCAATGTTTCTGATGATTCTATAATAATAATTGATAATAATTGTCCATTTTTATATAGCGAACAGGGCTCTATAGATCCATATTTGTCCTTTATCCTTAACTAAACCCTTTTTCCGACCGTTTACGTGGTTGCGAGACATGTTCAACAAGGCGGCGGGAGACTCGTTGGGTGAGCTGGATGAATTTGAAGTGATGCAATGTTTCTGATGATTCTATAATAATAATTGATAATAATTGTCCATTTTTATATAGCGAACAGGGCTCTATAGATCCATATTTGTCCTTTATCCTTAACTAAACCCTTTTTCCGACCGTTTACGTGGTTGCGAGACATGTTCAACAAGGCGGCGGGAGACTCGTTGGGCGAGCTGGATGAATTTGAAGTGATGCAATGTTTCTGATGATTCTATAATAATAATTGATAATAATTGTCCATTTTTATATAGCGAACAGGGCTCTATAGATCCATATTTGTCCTTTATCCTTAACTAAACCCTTTTTCCGACCGTTTACGTGGTTGCGAGACATGTTCAACAAGGCGGCGGGAGACTCGTTGGGTGAGCTGGATGAATTTGAAGTGATGCAATGTTTCTGATGATTCTATAATAATAATTGATAATAATTGTCCATTTTTATATAGCGAACAGGGCTCTATAGATCCATATTTGTCCTTTATCCTTAACTAAACCCTTTTTCCGACCGTTTACGTGGTTGCGAGACATGTTCAACAAGGCGGCGGGAGACTCGTTGGGTGAGCTGGATGAATTTGAAGTGATGCAATGTTTCTGATGATTCTATGATAATAATTGTCCATTTTTATATAGCGAACAGCGCTCTATAGATCCGTATCTGTCATTAATCCTTAACTAAACCCCTTTTTCGACCATTTACGTGGTTGCGAGACATGTTCAACAAGGCGGCGGGAGACTCGTTGGGTGAGCTGGATGAATTAATAATTGATCATAAAATGAACACATTTAATCAATGTCAATGCTTTTTCAGTTTTTGCATGCATGTCAACAATACCCCTGTCCTTTATCCTTGACTATACCTTTTTCCGACCGTTTACGTGGTTGAGAGACATGTTCAACAAGGTGGCGGGAGACTCGTTGGGCGAGCTGGATGAATTTGAAGTGATGCAATGTTTCTGATGATTCTATGATAATAATTAATAATAATTGTCCATTTTTATATAGCGAACAGCGCTCTGTAGATCCATATTTGTCCTTTATCCTTAACTAAACCCTTTTTCGACCATTTACGTGGTTGCGAGACATGTTCAACAAGGCGGCGGGAGACTCGTTGGGCGAGCTGGATGAATTTGAAGTGATGCAGCTGATGAAGAAGCTAAATAATGGCGTTGCATCGACGAGGATCAGACAGAAATTTAGGGTAAGTTCGATCTTTTTTTAAAATTTGTATTTTTTTTCTAGAATTAAGTTTGAATTTTTATGATATGTTATATGTTAATTCATAATTGCAAAGCGTGTTTCTGTATTTATATTTGTCTTTATAATGCCATGATGTTTGTGTAAATGTGTTTGGAACTTTGGATTTGCGTCCATGCAGAATGATCAGACCAAAATTTATTGTCAGTTTGAAAATTCTCTAAAAAGTGAAAAATGTTATCATATTTGATATGTTAATTCATATCGCAAAGCCTGTTTTATCTTTATGTTTGTGTTTTTGGTGCCATTTTGTCTGTGTATATATGCGGATAAGACACAAGTTAACTGTAATTTCATGAATATTTTGTTGGTGCAGCTTTAGGATACTTGATATGTTAATTAATATTGTAGATCCTGTTTTGGTCTTGAGTACTGTGTGTGTGTCTGTGCTAGGATCTGTTTATCCCATCAGTGCCTAAGGCCCACATATTTGTGGTTTGGTAGTCTTACACTTCAAGAAGATAACAAGTTATATAATGTATACAAGGAGAAAGAGCCTAAATTTCTCTATTTTTAGAGCCCTATTTTGTTACTCTACTTGCTTTAGTTATTTTTTATTATAGTGTAAATCGCTATAATTTAGAAAAATCCTTAAATTGGCAACACATTGTGATAATTATAAAACAGATTTTGGCGTTCAAATTGGCAACTTTGCGGCAAAGTCACTTCATATTTGTCCTAAATTGTACTTACTAAATATTTTCCACCTACTTTTATGTCATTAATAGGTCGACAAAATTTAGGAGTTGCCAATTTGTCGAGGAAAATAATGATCAATTTTGCCTTAAAATAGCTCTCGTCCTTGATGGGTTATATGAGTGAATACATGTCTACAGGTTTATGTGAGTGGTTGGTAGACCAGGGGGGTGTTTCACAAAGATGCTAAGTTGAACTTCTAAGTTGGACTTAAAATGTATGGTAAGCCATTTGTAGCCTTGGAATAAAATATATTCAAAAGCAAAAAATTGAAGTATTTTAGTCTTTTCATAAATGTGACATCATGAACATGAAATCTCTTTGATAATAGCAAATATAAATAATTTGAATCGACATTTGATGCCTTTTAAAAGAACATTTACAAAAATGTTTCAAAGAAACTAATTGGCTTTCCATAATTTTTAGGATCTTTGAGAAACACCCCCCAGTGCTCTAGCAACTGAGCTTGGCAGTTCTTTGTACCCGTTCAGGACGGACATATTTTACTACAACACGTATTCTCCGTAGACTTAAGCCTGAATATTTTCGGGACCAGTCCTGAACGGATTAATGCCTCAAGCTACACAAACATGTTTCTCTGGTCTCGATCTATATGGGGCTGGGGTGTAAAATGTAGAATGTATATTTTTCCCTTATTATGTAGTGTTGAATGAGTGTCTGTCTGCACCAGCAATCTGCCTTGAATCCCCAACGGCCCGTTTGATCTTCACGCCTTGCGACGCCTACAAATGCGGCGCCACAATTTAAGGGCTCATTAAGTAACCAAACAGATCATTTTAAGTCTTCATGATAGTCGTTACAAGAAAGTATGCTTATCACCCAGAAGCCTGAAGCGATTCAATGTTCGTTAAAGGCCTATTCATCTCTCCCCCCTTGAAAACTATGATAAGCTATATTGTTATGAACTCAATGTTTTGATTGTTTTGATTCATGTCAGATTTCTTATCTCCGATCATATGCGCAAAGTATTCAAATTCAGATGGTACGGACAACCACATTATTTAAAGGGATAGTTGAGTTTTGGTAGAGAGGGCGCTAGATACTTATTTTTTTGGTGAGGTAATGAAAAACTGAGTGTACAATTTGAAAGAGCATAATATTGAAATAATAAAATCATCTTTGTTTGATCAAAATCGGTTCAGAGACGGCTGAAATATCCATAAATATAACAATTTGTAATAAAGATGGGGCCCCAGGTTTATTAGAGAATTTCGAACCAGCCGTTAAAAATTTTAAAAAATGCTTCCTCTTTTCAAAAAGTTACAAAATAGGTATTTAAATAGTTGTTGGTTATTTCTCTATCTAATCACTATTTCAACAAAACATCACATGCACAATATTTTATTCGAAATGGTTGAAACCGATGAGTGTTTAGAGAGCGCCCTCTTACGTTTAAACGGCTCTTTTTGAATGAGAACATGATCTTTACTACGTCATTTGTAATTGTATCCCCCGAACCACTTCGGGGGATACTATGGATTTGGCCTCGTCGCGCCGCCGCCGCCGCCGCCGCCGCCGCCGCGTCCGCCGCGTCCGCCGCGTCCGCCGCAGAGATTTTCTTGTGAACGCTCTACAGGTCCGAGTTCTTGTCCGATCATTTTCTAATTTGGTATGAAGGTGTATTAAGGAAAGAGGATGAAGCCTATTGATTTTGGTGTGGGGCGGAGTCCTGGTTGCCATGGTAACCATGATATAAAGAAATAGTTAAGATTACCTTGTGAACGCTCTACAGGTCCGAGTTCTTGTCCGATCATTTTTTAATTTGGTATGAAGGTGTATTAAGGAAAGAGGATGAAGCCTATTGATTTTGGTGTGGGGCGGAGTCCTGGTTGCCATGGTAACCATGATATAAAGAAATAGTTAAGATTACCTTGTGAACGCTCTACAGGTCCGAGTTCTTGTCCGATCATTTTCTAATTTGGTATGAAGGTGTATTAAGGAAAGAGGATGAAGCCTATTGATTTTGGTGTGGGGCGGAGTCCTGGTTGCCATGGTAACCATGATATAAAGAAATAGTTAAGATTACCTTGTGAACGCTCTACAGGTCCGAGTTCTTGTCCGATCATTTTCTAATTTGGTATGAAGGTGTATTAAGGAAAGAGGATGAAGCCTATTGATTTTGGTGTGGGGCGGAGCCCTGGTTGCCATGGTAACCATGATATAAAGAAATAGTTAAGATTACCTTGTGAACGCTCTACAGGTCCGAGTTCTTGTCCGATCATTTTCTAATTTGGTATGAAGGTGTATTAAGGAAAGAGGATGAAGCCTATTGATTTTGGTGTGGGGCGGAGTCCTGGTTGCCATGGTAACCATGATATAAAGAAATAGTTAAGATTACCTTGTGAACGCTCTACAGGTCCGAGTTCTTGTCCGATCATTTTCTAATTTGGTATGAAGGTGTATTAAGGAAAGAGGATGAAGCCTTTTGATTTTGGTGTGGGGCGGAGTCCTGGTTGTCATGGTAACCATGATATAAAGAAATAGTTAAGATTACCTTGTGAACGCTCTATAGATCCGAGTTCTTGTCTGATCATTTTCTAATTTGGTATGAAGGTGTATTAAGGAAAGAGGATGAAGCCTATTGATTTTGGTGTGGGGCGGAGTCCTGGTTGCCATGGTAACCATGATAACCATGATATAAAGAAATAGTTAAGATTACCATGTGAACGCTCTACAGGTCCGAGTTCTTGTCCGATCATTTTCTTATTTGGTATGAAGGTGTATTAAGGAAAGAGGATGAAGCCTATTGATTTTGGTGTGGGGCGGATTCATGGTTGCCATGGTAACCATGATATAAAGAAATAGTTATGATTACCTTGTGACCGCTCTACAGGTCCGAGTTCTTGTCCGATTATTTTCTTATTTGGTATGAAGTAGGCTTGGGCGGTTCTGCCCCAGCTTGGAGTCGATTCTGATTCCATACCCATGTCTCGGTTCCGAGAAGAATCGGTTCTGAGATCGTATAGCGTACATGTACACAAGAAAGATCAGGGGATCTACTTTGCATAGGTATAGATTGTTAGAATGAGAAAAAAATGAAGTAATATTTTCAATAAATCCATTATCAAACAGCAAATTAATTAATACTTGAGTCATTTGAAAACTTACTTGACATTAAAATAATGTTTTTTAAACTGAATGAGATATATGATTCTCTAGAGACTCTAGTACACTTGAATACTGATCCCCCTATAATTGATAAACAAATCCAAGTATAACACCTTGTTCAAAACCCTAAACAATGACGATTGGCTGCAATTGTTTTTAACTGCTGCATAATGTAAGAGCCTGTTACATATGCCAATATTAATGAGCTCCGCAAGTTAGCAAAGGCCTCGCCGCTGACGCGGCTCAGTCCAGCGATCACTGCTGTAAGCGCACATCGCCTTGTCTATTAATCAGACCCTGCTCGGAGGACAAACAGCGCGCGAGGCCTTGCCCAAAGGCTACTGCCAGCCTAGTAGAACAACGTACACCACCAAACTTGTTCAGTTCACAATATTACAACCCACAAAAGTGCAATGCAATTGGTTCGGGGGATACATGTGCTCGGCTGCGCGACCCGCCGAGCGCGCAATTTCTAGTTTTGTGTTCCTTTCTAGTTATAACTATTAGTTTGTAAATTGTAATATAATGATGCAGGTTTTGGTTACTAAAATTCAGTTTCACCAAAACTGTACTCTCCTTACCGGAACTCAACTATCCCTTTAAAGTTTGAATACTTTTTTAGTACAATCAATAAGTGTTCTAGAACGATTTTCAATTCAATCTTAAACATTTAACTAGAGGGACAATTGAAACTTGAAAACTCAAAATCCATTACAATCTTCTGTAAATGTTGCTTGTAAGCATCGGTTTCCATGGTGTTGTATATAATACGTGCGGTTTACGGGTACACCATGTGAGATGGGTGGATTGGTAAGTCCTGAAAAGGACTATGGTAGTCCTAGAAAGGACTGTAACTTCTCTTACCATAAGCCAAACATAAAGGTACAGGACAAAGTTTAATTATGTTTAAGTTCTGTATTTTCAAGTAAAGAAATTTTAATTATGTTTAAGTTCTGTCTTTTCAAGATACGTATTCAGTAAAGAAATGGGGATGAGCAATCTATGCAGTTGAAGTTCATGAAATAGTTATTTAACTACTTGCCCTTATTGTTGTTATATATGTGTGTTTATTATGTCCCTGAGCAGACCTTAATATATTTTTGTTATTCGTTAGCAAGATCACAAATTACGATGCATCACGCAATTTCTCCACTTTGCGTGCCTTTCAATTTAAATTGTACAAATGTATGGACATTGAAGTATTGCGGCATCTCATATGCAACAGAGCTATATGTAGGTGGCAAATTCATTTAGCAGTAATATGATTGTATATATATGGCTTGTAAAATGAAGGGATTTAATGGACTTCTCTAAATTTGATTACGAATATCTGTTGGCACATGGTTGGTAGCTCTATAGTGTTCCTTATAATTCTGGGGGCTTGTCACAATTTTGTATAATTGCAGATGTGTGTGTATGATACATGTAGGTACACTATAAGTTTGCATGGAAGTGAAATGTAAGTTCAGTTTAAGACCATTGAGTTGAAGCAGTCTTTACAGAAAGGAGCTTTGATAACAGCTTTGTTCCCCATATTATAACACCCAACTTTACAATAAGTACGGCCCAAAGTATATTATACAAATGATGCACAGGCATGAGTGGATCGGTACGAATTGGATGCACGAGTTTAACTTTGGTATGGTTTAAACCCACGAGCGCAGCGAGTGGGTTTTAGACCATTTCCAAAGTTAAAAGAGTGCATACAATTCTTACCGATCCACGAAATATGCCTGTGCAGCATTTGTTTTATAAAATGGGCGCGAAATAATCTGAAATTGGCTAAATTTACCGACCCATGGCTTCAAAAGTACCGACCCATGGCTTCAAAAGTACCGACCCATGGCTGGGAAAAAATTTGATTTCACATTTTAATTATTATTATTTTTTTTTAATTATAAAATTTTGTTTATATTAATTTAAAAATTAAAAATGCCAAAAAAAAATCTGATTAAAAAAAATTTATATCAATTTTAACAGAAATATTTTTTTAAATGATAATTTTTTTTTTTTTTTTTTTTTAAATCCACAAAATACCCCTGTGTAGCATTAGTTTTTATAAAATAAGCGAAAAAAAATGAAAATCAAACTAAAGTGAGCCATGTATCAGTAACAAACTTTTACATGCTAATTGACCAATCAGAATGCAGGGATTCTTCTACCCATTTTATAAACTGAGCTAATCAAGCGATATTGATAATTTTCACACAATACATTGCATCAACCATTCATCACTTTTTGCACATATCAACAAAGTTACTAGATCCCTTTAAGCTTTGTTTTTCAAATGTAAACACCCGCCTTTGCTTAACGCATCACATCGCACTGAGCTAATCAAGCGATATTGATAATTTCCTCATGATTATCGAGTCTAAACTGGTATTTGGCTGAGCTACTAGTGATCGCTTCTAGTTATTTAGGCATTTGTCTGTTTGGCTCTGTTTTGCAAATGAAAACACCCATCCTTTGCTTAACACATCACCTCCAAGTAACTAACTACATGTAGTTAGGCGCTATCACCTCCAGGTAACTAACTACATGTAGTTAGGCGCTATCACCTCCAGGTAACTAACTACATGTAGTTAGGCGCTATCACCTCCAGGTAACTAACTACATGTAGTTAGGCGCTATCACCTCCAGGTAACTAACTACATGTAGTTAGGCGCTATCACCTCCAGGTAACTAACTACATGTAGTTAGGCGCTATCACCTCCAGGTAACTAACTACATGTAGTTAGGCGCTATCACCTCCAGGTAACTAACTACATGTAGTTAGTAGGACAATCAGTCTGCAACGTACATTGGACATTATAGAATGGGTTGATAAATCCCTGCAATCTGATTGGTTGAGAGCAAAATTTGTGCAGACAATTAATTGTACTGGATGCATGAAAAGTCATGCATCCGGTAAAAAAATCATGCGTCCGGTAAAAATTTCATGCGTCCGGTAAAAATGTCATGCGTCCGGTAAAAAATGTCATGCGTCCGGTAAAAAAATCATGCGTCCGGTAAAAAAATCATGCGTCCGGTAAAAAAATCATGCGTCCGGTAAAAAATGTCATGCGTCCGGTAAAATTATTTCATGCATCCGGTAATTTTTCTAATTTTTAATTTTTTGACTTTTTGGGGGGCGTAACAATGCCCATTCTATAAAACAGATGATGTGCAAGATTATTTCGTGGGTCGGTGGAATTGTTTGCACGCGGTAACTATGGAAACTAGTCTAAACCCACTCGGCTTCGCCTCGTGGGTTTAACAGTTCCATAGTTACCTTGTGCAAACAATTCCTACCGACCCACTCATACCTGCGCATCATTTGTATATTATCTCTAGCAATATGTGCATTTGGGATGTTGAATATTTTGTGGTATTTTATATATTTAATGAATCCATCTGTACGCTTTGTCTCTGAATGAAAATACCAGACTTCGCTTAACGCATCAAGTTGACACGCACATGCAATATTGATTGTACTCTTCCATCAAGTCTAACCTTCAGATAGGCGAACGGTCAGCGACATCGCCTCTAGATATTTATGCACTCATCTGTTTTAAATATATACATGTATTGTAAATATCATATAGGCTTATTTTTTTTCTCCAAAATATAGGATTTGTTTCCCTGGCACTGAAGTAGTCCTGTGATATTGAATATCACCTTCTGTTAAGTCTAGCATTCCAATGGGCAAGCGGACATTGCCTCAAGCTATTTACGCACTTGTCTGTAAAAATAAAATTTAAAAATAGGCCAAATAAAATTAAGCTCTGGGCCACCGACAAATGTCATTTCTTGCCAGATTCTACTTGCCCTAATGGACTTTGTTTAACCAATCACATCACACCAAACTAGTCATGTGATATTGAATATAACCTTCCGTGAAGTCCTGTTTCTAATGGGCAAGCGGTCATTGACCTTGTCTTTAGTTATTTGCACACTTGATGGAAAATACCACAATTTGCTTTAATAAGCCATCATTTCAAACGGAACTAGTCATGCGGTATCGATTGTACCCTTTCACCAATTAAGTCTGCCATTTGGCAGGGCTATAGGTGCATTGCCTCTTGCTTTGCCGTATGTGCTGGGCCCGTTGCAGTAAGAATTGCAATTGATTGTAAATTTGCGATTAAATGTGAGTCCGATCATGTGACTAAATGCGCTAATCTGGTTGGTTCATAGAGGCATGTATTCTGACTTGCAATTAATTGCAACTTTACAATCGATTGCATCTCTTCCTGCAATGGGGCTCTTGTATGTTTTATATATTCTGCCCACCTACCAATTTGATGTTTAATGTACCATGTTGCACCAAACTAGACATGCAATATCGATCCTATTCTTTCACCAAGTCTGCCATTCCGCAGGGCAAACGGTCAGCAACATACATTAACTTTAGAGCTTTGTATGGACTTGTCTGTTTTAGATATTCCGTCCACCTAACATTTTTATGGTTAAAACTTTTCTTTTGATATTGATACATACATGTATATAGGCCTTAACAAAAATGCAAACAAGACTATATGCTGAATGTACAATTTTGCACCAAACTACAGTCATGCGATATTGATTTCCACCATGTCTGCCATTTGGCAGGGCAATCGGTCAGCAACATGCAATGTCTCTATTTGAACTTTGTATGCCCTTGTATGTTATAAATATTCCGCCCACCTACCAGTTTTCTGGTAAAAAACTTTTCTCTGATAGGCCTTTTTTCCAAATGCTGAATGCACCATGTTGCACTAGAGTCATGTGGTATTGATTTCCACCAAGTCTGTCATTGTGCAGGGCAATCGGTCATCGACTTACATTTACCTCTAGCTTTGTATATGCTCAACCCACCTTACAATCTTCAGGAGCTGTGTTGTTTAGATAAGTTAAGGGATGGGGGTATTTGAGAAAATGGGGTCTGCTTGCTATTCATAAGGGTTAACTTGTCATATGGACTGCTATTCAAATATTAAAGTGAGGGTGGGGGGGGGGGGGAGGGGGAGGGGGGTGGTGATTCCCACCTGTCACTCTCTTTATACAGGGTGGCCCCCCAAAAAACGGAACGGGGCACTTCCCAAAATATAGTAATAAAATGATTATGTCCATCGGATAGGGTGTCCTTTCCAATGAAAAACTATACCAAGAACAGTCATTTTGGTCATGTAGTTTTTGTTTTAGGACGTCTTAAGTGAGACCATGTCAGGTTCCCATTTGGTCATTTTTTACCAAGTCACTGCCTGATAATATACACTGTATACACACTGTATATACACCTTCAACATGTAACATTTACTTGATCATTAACAGGGGGGAGGGGTGTGAGGGGGGATGGGGGGGGGGGGGGGGTGGGGAAGCTTTCACCACCTATGCTCGCCCACCTAGCTTTGTAAATATTGAAATACAATAATTATGATGTTTACTTTATGAACAGCACATTATGGGAGATAATAACACTCCTCCCACACGTATGTAATAAACTTTACTCTATCAACATCACATTAATGGAGATTTAATCCACGGTGCCATGTTTTATAGGATTAGCAGTACATTAATGGCTTTTCTGTGAAATAAGGAAAAGGATAAGAAATGAAGCTTCATCCTTCCATTCTCCAGACAATTACCATCAATCTTCTAAATGTCGAGAGTTTGCAGTTTTATTTTGATTGAAAACTAACTAATCACAATGCAACATGATAACATATATTTACAATAAAATGTTTACAACAGAGTTGAGTATAAAGATAATCCTCAACGGAGCGTAATAAAAAACAAAACGAAAAAACAACAACAAAGACAACACACTTGCAGTTGAAAGTGTCCGTAAGGGACATACAGACGATCTGAAGTCGTCTGACATATTCATGGTAGCTGAAGTAAGTGCATATGTGACCGGCTATAGCAAAACCCTGCACTTGTCGGTAATTCATGTTTTGAAGAAAATGGGCATTTTAAGCTCACATAGCGTGTGTAAAATATTTGTGATTCCAAAATTGAAACAATCAGATCTCCGCCAATTATTGACCAATTTGTTAGAACAAAGCATCAAATGAAAACTTGTTATGAGGACTTTATAATGTTATGAAAATCTACATTTTTAATTTTTACCGACGAGTGCAGGGTTTTGCTATAGCCGGTCACATATATCAAGCCTCGACACTAACTTGTTTCTCAGGGTTTTGCTATAGCCGGTCACATATATCAAGCCTCCACACTAACTTGTTTCTCAGGGTTTTGCTATAGCCGGTCACATATATCAAGCCTCCACACTAACTTGTTTCTCAGGGTTTTGCTATAGCCGGTCACATATATCAAGCCTCCACACTAACTTGTTTCTCAGGGTTTTGCTATAGCCGGTCACATATATCAAGCCTCCACACTAACTTGTTTCTCAGGGTTTTGCTATAGCCGGTCACATATATCAAGCCTCCACACTAACTTGTTTCTCAGGGTTTTGCTATAGCCGGTCACATATATCAAGCCTCCACACTAACTTGTTTCTCAGGGTTTTGCTATAGCCGGTCACATATATCAAGCCTCCACACTAACTTGTTTCCTTACTGGCCTATTCAGGCTATTAAACTACTGCATGTGCACATTTTACTTGCCCAAATATAAAGTGTTACTAGCCCAAACAGAAAATTTACTTGCCACTTTACTTCTATATGAATATTTTAGTATTTTCATATCTAATGTAGATGATCAAAAATATATGTATATGTTTTTTTGTTAAGGTTAACTTGATGTAGAGGGACTGTTTGGAGAAAATCATGTCACAGGAAGAAAACTACCATTGATAAACAATGTAGATGTGGTCTACACTATGTCGGTTGAGATTATCATTTAAGTAGAACGATATGAAGAATGAAAATAAGTGATAATTCAGAAAAAACTGACTTGATTTCTCTACGATGTAGAAAGACAGTGTGGAAAACCCAGCGCCGATCCACCGCCGATGTACAATGTAGATTTGTAAATACCAATGTCGGCTGAGATTGCTTTTTATTCATGAACCCACATCCGTCATTCACAGTTAGACATGACATGCAATTATGGGCACCTAAATAGAACCGGCGGAGAGGAAGAGGATGAGGATGTGAACGGGGGATGGGGGGGGGGGGGGGGGGGGGTGTAGGATGGTGGTGGAGGAGGATGGGGAGGAAAAGAAGAAGGAAGAAGGGAAGAATGAGAAGAAGATAAAGATGTATAGAAGAGAACAAGAAGAAAAGGAAAAGAGAGAGAAGGTGGAGGAGGAAAAGGAGGGGGAGGGAAAGGAGGACGAGGAGGAGGAGAGGATAGGAGGAGGAAGAAGAGGAAAGGGAAGAGGAGAAGGAGGAGGAGAAATTACTTTTTATTCATGAGCCCACATCCTTCATTCACAGTTAGACATGACATGCAATTATGGGCACCTAAATAGAACTGGAGGAGAAAAAGTGGTGGACAACAGATACAAAAAAAAGAAGAAATGTTTAAAGAAGAAAAAATATGTTGGATGGAGGAGGGGAAGAAAATGATTATGCAGGGAATACAGAGAAGAAGAGGACGGGAGAGGAATTGGGGAGGAGAGGAGAAAGAGGCGGAAGAGAAAAAGGAAAGGGAAGAGGAAGGGAGAGAGGAGAAAGGGAAATGAAACGGAGAAAGAAATGAAAATTGGATAAGGACAAGCGGAGGGAAAAAGGAGGAATGGGAGGAGGAAGAGGAGAAGGAGGAGGAGAGGATGATGGAAGAATGATTTGTTTGTATGTATTATAGAAAACACCATGCTAAATGTGTCCTTGGAAATTATGCCATTGGATCTTTTCATGAGATATATATCTCATCAACTCTCAAAATGTACGATTGAAGGGTTTAATTATGCAAACAAAAATTTGTACCATTTTGAGGTAATGTTAATGAAAGAAAAAGAAAATTTGTATCTATAGGAAAAAGAAAATAGAATCAACTAAAACAGGGCGAATAGTTTAGCCTTTACAAGCTCTTACGATTCATACATGTATGCAATAAGCAAGTAAAAAGCAAAAAAAAAAAGCGAAGGAAAAAGAAGAAGAGGAATGTCTTCTCACTGATGGAGATGCATGCAGTCGTTTAGTCACCATGGCAACCGGCCAGGAGTATTTGTTCAAGCTGGGGATGACTTCTGTCAATGTCTGTGGATGCGGTCGGTGTCACAGGGATAAGTGTCCGGCCAGGGATAGTTGGCAGTGACGTTATTCGGACAGTTTAAAATCCTAGTTTGTGTCCGTTTTCGAGCCTTCATACATATGGAGACACACTCAAACACATACAGGCATAAACACATATATATACAGACAATTAAACAAACAGTAATTCACTCATACAATACATTAACTCATACATGACGTCACTCATACGACGTAAACATATTTTTATGTTAATTCAATACCAAATGAACTTGAATGAATAAATAACTAATATGCCACAAAATATTGCTTTACACGCAACACAAGTTTGTCATGGTAACTCTGACTATATATAAGATGATAATCTTGCTTTTAGACCATGGCTCAGATATTTCATATTTGTAATTCAAAGATGGGAATCTTAGGTCCGCCTCTTTTAGTTGTTATAAACTGAGACATATAAACTTGTGCATTTTAGTTTTGGGAAAGGTTGTTTCAGTTATATAGACTATAAGATGATAATCTAGCTTTTGAAGCCGTGGCTGAAATAAATCTAGCTTTTAAGGTGCGATCCGGAACATGCTGAAACTTAAGTTACCACTGCCTACGGGAACCTTGTGGGTCTTATATTAACTCTACGGGCATTGCAAAATCTAAAACAGAACAGGTTAACCCATTGCCTATGGGAACCTGGTTTGTACTGTATTAACTCTATGGGGATTGCAAAACCTAGTAGGGAATATGGGTAAAGAAAAAAAAATCCATTTTAGGTTCGCAAAAGGTCGTCTCAGAATCAGATACGTAGACTATCATGATAATAATTTAGCTTTTAAGCCGTAGCTCAGATCTTTGTTACAGATTTTAGTTTACAGATGGAAATCAACCTTTTAAGGGGCAATCGGAAACATACTGAAACTTAGTTATCCATTGCCTACATGAAACCTGGTGGGTCCTGTGTTGATTCTATTGAATTGCAAAATCTAGTAGAGAATAGGTTTAGAAATATTGCATTTTTGTTTTGCAAAAGGTCGTCTGACTATAAGATGATAATCTAGATTTTACGCCACAGTTCTGATTTGTACGTTTCAGTTGTAAATCTGTAAAGATGTAAATCTAGCTTTTTAAGCTGCAATCAGAAATATACTGGAACATATTAACTCATTGCCTACATGAACCTGGTGGGTCCTGTGTTAACTCTATGGGGATTGCACAATCTATTAGGGAACAGGTTAACCCATTGCCTCCATGAAACCTGGTGGGCCCTGTATTAACTCTATGGGGATTACAATATCTAGTAGGGAACAGGTTAACCCATTGCCTACATGAAACCTGGTGGGTCCTGGGTTGATTCTATTGAATTGCACAATCTAGTAGAGAATAGGTTTTATTAGAAATACTGCATTTTCGTTTTGCAAAAGGTCGTCTGACTATAAGATGATAATCTAGATTTTACGCCATAGTTCTGATTTGTACGTTTTAGTTTTAAATCTGTAAAGATGTAAATCTAGCTTTTTAAGCTGCAATCAGAAATATACTGGAACATATTAACTCATTGCCTACATGAACCTGGTGGGTCCTGTGTTAACTCTATGGGGATTGCACAATCTATTAGGGAACAGGTTAACCCATTGCCTACAGGAACCTGGTGGGCCTGTATTAACTCTATGGGGATGGCAACATCTAGTAGGGAATAGGTGAACCCATTGCCTAACAAATATACCCTTTAAATACTACTCCATAATGCTGAGACCATGGTGTGGGAAATCTGTACTAAAAGTTCTGATGCTAAATGTAGTATGTATAATGTAGTTCTGAGTGGGTTTAAGGAGTACCCTTTAAATAGTACTCCGTTATTGGAAAATCTATGTCACATGAACATGTATGCAGAAGAATTTGTATTCCCAGTTTTTATCTGCAGGGCATCATGCTTGTATCGATGAGTATGGTACTCCATATACAGCGTCTAGATGGCCTAATTTTCACACTTCGGCTCTACGTAATTTTTCCCGAAGAAAAAGATTTTGGCAGTCATTTCTCATGAAATCAATCAATTTTGGGGTAATTAGTAAATATCTAATTGTCCTGGGAACGCCCCTTTTAAATCGCCAAAATGTGACGTCATCTAAAGAACGGACTTATGAACTCAATTCTGTAGATGACGCGTCATGACGTAAGCCAATGAATTGTCAATCACATGCCAATCACGCTGCCGATTCCAGACCCTAAATGTGGGTGGGGCGTAAACTGGCTGCTAAGTGAGATTTGGCATTAGAAAATTAGTCTTAAATCACTACTGTGTTTATTTTCATGGATTTTTTTTCGGCAGACATTTGTTTCAAGTCATCAACTATGGAATAAGTGTCAAAGTACGTTGTATTCTTTAGGTCCTTTAATGCAGAGACCATGGTATTGGAAATCTATGTCACTAGTTCCAATGCTAAATGTTGTTGTAGAAGAATATATGTATTCCCAGTTTTCATCTTGAGGCCATCGTGCTTTTAGATGAGTCTGGCCTCGAAACCAAATCAAGTTAACCAATCAAGGACGAGAGCTATTCCAAGACAAAATTGATCATTAATTTTCTCAACAAATTGGCAACTCCTACTTTTTTCTACCTTTTAATGACATAAGAATAGGTGGAAAATGTTAAGTTATTACAATTGAAGACAGATATGAAGTATATTTGCTGCAAAGTTGCCAATTTAAAAGCCAAAATCTGTTTTGAAAATATGACAATGTGTTGCCAATTTAGGGATGTATAGGGGGGTATTTGTATTACATGTTTTTCATCTTTAGGCCATAATGCCTTTAGATGACTGGCTTTGAAACGATATCAAATTATGGCAGATTTGGACAGAGATTTCGCTCTGGGGCTACAAAAATCACTAGCCTTCGTTTAAAGTGCAGGCTTTTAAAGAAACACAGATTGATGCGTGTGTTAGCGGCATTTTGTGGTTAATACAAAATTGTTACTCAGACAACAAAAATAACATAGAAAATTCACAAGCCTTCGTTTAAAGGGTACCACTACCCAAAAATAATATTCTTATAAATGAAAGGTAACATCTTTAGTATTCCATGCCATCAACAAGTTCACAAAAATATGTTTCCATAAAAAAATATATAATTGGAAAACGCATCACCATTCTAAAGCATGCATTCATGGGTCTGAATGTACGAGACTAATTTGTCCAGAGCGAATGAATCGCCCGGGATTCTATTGTCTCCAAACGTATGCGTGAATAGCATTGGCGCACTCGCAAATGTTTGGCCTGTACAGAACCAGGAAATAGTAGTGGTTCCGTAAGTGATGGAAATTAATTGCTTTGTTTATGAATTACACAACCCTTTGCAAAATGTTGGGTATCTATTTGATATCACAAAACGGTACCAAAACATATAATTATGTGTTGTTCTTTGCCTGGTGGTCCCCTTTAAAGGGCAGGCTTAACCTGTTCAAGATTGATTTTGGTATATAGCATGCATTCTCCTTAGACCCCAGCCCAGTAATGTGTTGGGATGAGTCCTCGATGGGCTAAAGAGAGACACAGACTGACGGTCGTGTGTGTAGACAGTTGAGGCATTTTGTGGTTATACAAAATTGTTTACTCCAACAACAATAACATAGCCTCATAATCATATGCAAAGAAAATTTTAATTTGTACTCCTGCGCTGCACTGCACTTACATGTATACATGTATACAGGGCTTGGATTGGAATGGGGTATAACTTCGAAGTGGAACGTGTTGGTAGAAAGGCTAAAAAACAGTTCAGATAAAAAATAGTTTATTTAAAAAATAAAAACACTGTGTTTAGAAACTGCTACGGTGGAGTTTTGTGTTCAAGTTTTCACCACCAGTTGTGCATTTAGATCAGCACATACTTGAGGCGATATCAAATTCGCTAGAGCTTGGATTGGAATAGGCAGGGGCTCTTAGTTTTCTTTGGGGGACTTGATTTGTTTTACTGTTAAGTCAAAGGTGTTAGTTGAAAGGATACATACAAACTGTGAAAATGCATTTCAGACATGGTAGTTTAAAATCGATTTTGTTAAGAAGTGCGTGTAAAAAGATTTTGTGTTTCTTTGAGTTTCCGTCTGGTTATGGATCTAGATCAGCATGTCCTTGAGACACTATCAAATTAGCAAGAGCTTGGATTGGAATAGGGGCTCCTAGTTGTCTTTGGGGTACATGATTTATTTTATTGCAAAGTCGATGGTGTTGGTAGAAAGGTTAAACAAACTCAAAATACAGTTAAGATATAACTAGTAGTTTAATAACAACTCTGTTTGGAGTTGGAGGTTTTTTGTCCAAGTTTTCATCCCCCATTTGCACATTTAGATCAGCATGTTCTTGAGGTGCTAGCAAATTAGCAAGAGCTTGGATTGGAATAGAGGCTCCTAGTTTTCTTTGGGGACTTGATTTGTTTAACTGTAAAGTCGAAGGTGTTGGTTGAAACGCTAAACAAACTTGAAATACAGTTCAGATATATAGTTTGTTATTTAGATAACACTGTTTAGAAACTGCTGCAATGGAGATATGGGCTCCTCGTTCCTTTAGGGACAAGTTAATTTTGTTTAACGTTTAAGTACAAGGTGTTGGTAGAAACGTTAAACAAACTCAAAACTTAGTTAAGATATGAATAGTAGTTTAATAACAACTGTGTTCGGAGTTGAGGTTTTGTGTTCAAGTTTTCGTCTGCCACTTGCACATTGAGATCAGCACGTTCTTGAGACAATATAAACTAGAGCTTGGTTCGAACATGGGCCCTCCTTTGCCCATAGGCACTTTATCCATCTACCGTGCGTCCGCCTAACTTCGCCGCCGCGATAACGATGACCATTTTCAACCTCGCGTCCTTCAAACTACTCCTTCTCAAAAAAATACCCGCAAAGAACACACGAGAATCGCACACATAAAACTTGAGAATATTGGCTTTCAAACTGTGTGTTTGGTCGGTATTGTAAAGACGATCCTACTGCGCACTGCGCTACCGAAAATGGTCTACATTACGCAGGACAACAAGGAGAACTTTACGTTTGGGGCGACGGGGCAGAAACTGCCAAACAAGCTTTTGATTCTTTGCTATCGTGCGTAATTTTAAAGCCACTTGGAAAATGTTAAGTTTAAAAGTTACTTATTCAGTACCAACTATTCGCCCGACTGGGGAGTGTGTTAGTACGGAGAAAAAAGGGCGGCAGTACAAACCCAAACAAAATGCATCGTTAAAAAAGTCGCTGCATAATCCCACTGCCCATAGACATTGAACATAAAATTGATCAAGGAAAGGCACAAATTACAACTTTCGGGCGAAATTAAATTGTTCTAAATAAGTTATGACTATGGCAATGACAACATATCTGTAGAATTTGCTACGTCTAGTTCTACAGATGACATCATCTAAATATAATTTTAAATACATCTAAACACAATCGAAACTTACTACTAAATAGGTCTTTCTGCACTGGCTTAACTCCATAAGTATATCGGTAGTCTGCGCGCCCCAGAATGCATAATGCATAAAGGTCGCGTACTGCGTATAGCTATAACATGTGTAATACATTATAACACATAAAGAGAGAAAGGAAAATTCCCCTGCGCATGCTGGTCTTTGTCATTGTGCAATTACACGCGTCAGGGCGCTACTAACGCACTAATATACGCGATATCCTCCAAGCTGATTGGTGGTTATTTTCATCATTTTTTTTATCGCGCAATCTTGACCAACAATTTGAATAATATAGATGCGTCCTGGCCTCATTCAACTCAATACAAACGGAGTTGGGTGGCGTCACTTGTGTGGCCATGTTGTGAACCGAGTGATAATTCTTTTACTGCACGTACCAGGGGTTTACATTTGGCTTTGTGCAACGTTTTCGGGCGACGCTCGTTCGTTGACGTTTTCAATTTGTTTTATGGCCAAAATTAGTATTTGATTCAAATTTTCAGTGAATGATTCATATCAAATTACGGAGAAGTTTTCAATATTTAAGTTGACTGGAGGATTTGCTAACACATTGGATATATTTGATGAAACGGCCATCTAAAGTGAGACTAGTTTTGGCTGCGATGCAACTTCGTGTTGATTTCCGTCACAAAATATTTTGCTTGCTTCGGAAGCCTTCCTAAAATCGTTCTTTATGGAACAATCGCGTGTTTGTGGATGTACATGACGGAAAATATCACATATCAAGTACCGTGAGTACAATTTGAACAACATTTGCGATGATATATTTTGATATTTTGTTTGTTTGTTTGTCTAGACCTGTTTTGATAGACTAGTGTAGACGACTGCGACGAGGCGAAACTTTGACAAAGTACCGAGGTTAATTCGCCGCCTCGATTTTCGGAACAAAATCGGGCTTAGATTTTGAATTAATCAACGTCATGCTATAATAAACTTGAATAATAAATGACAATAGTTTGCCTCTTCCATGTGTACAGTTATTTTGGAGTTCGAAAATCAATATCGCGAGAAATAAGGCTTTAAAAAATCTGTCCGGCGAAATAGGGCAACCGCACGGTAGACATATACAAACTACATACATGACAAATTGATTATGTTCGAAAGCTTGCATTAAAAGATCGTGTTTTCTTTGCTGTCTGGATTTAGATCAGCATGTCCTTGGGACACTATCATATTAGCCAGAGCTTGGATTGGAATAGAGGCTCCTAGATTCCGTTGGGGACGTGATTTGTTTCATTGCAAAGTCAAAGGTGTTGGTTGAATCGCTATATACAAACTGTTAACATGCAGTTCAGATTGCAGTTTAAAATCGATCCTTAGAAGCTGTGTTTAAGGTTTTGTCTACTTCCAGACGATCACATCCTCGAAATGATATCAAATTTGCTAGAGATTGGAAATAGGGGCTCCCAACTTCCTATATGGACTTGTTTTGTTTTACTTGAAAGTAAAAGGTGTGATTTGAAATGGTGTACAAGATTCTAACATTAAGTTCAGGGTCCCGTTGCAGAAAGACTTGTGTAATTGACTAAAAAGTTGCAATTAATTGCAAGTTGGAAAATGAACACATTTGAACCAATCAGATGTGCACAGTTAATCACATGATCGGACTTGCAATTAATCATAAATTTGCAATCAATTGCATCTCTTTCTGCAACGGGGCCCAGATATGGTAGTTTGAAATCTCAAGTTCAGAAGCTGTGTTGAAGATTTTGTCTGCAGGGTAAACATTTAGACGAGCACGTCCTTGAGAAGATCTATCAAATTAGCTAGAGCTTGCTTTGAAATGGGGTCTCCCCTCCAACCTTGTTAGACTTAGTTTGTTAACCTATTGCCTACTGGAACCTGGTGGGGCCTGTATTAACTCTATGGGGATAGCAACATCTAGTAGGGAACAGGTTAACACATTGCCTACAGGAACCTGGTGGGGCCTGTATTAACTCTATGGGGATAGCAGGAAACAGGTTAACCCATTGCCTACAGGAACCTGGTGGGGCCTGATATATGGGTATAGAAGGGAACCGGTTAACCCATTGCCTACATGATGGGTATTGCAAAATCATGTAGGGAACATGTATTACCCATTGCCTACAGGAACCTAGTGGGGCCTGTATTAACTCTATTGGCATTTTGATTGTAGGGTACCTACATGCATTTATATATTATTTGGGATGTAAAATTGTTTAGTTTCCGTCGAATATTACATCAAAATCACATATATGATTATTTTCAGTCTACAGAAAGCTTTTATCAGAATTTGAAACTCATATTATTACTCTGCAAAGTTAACGTAAATGTATTTTCAGTATAAGCAAGCTTAACCCCTTGACTGCTGGAGCCGGGTAGGTTGTGTACAAATTATATGGTGATTTCAGAAACTCAAAGGGAACAGGTTAAAAGAAGCAAATTAGTGTAGCATTGCCTTTAAAAATGGGAAGGTGTATTGATTGATTTTCTATTTGATAAAAAAAAAATTGGTAAAGAAAAGTCTAAAATGTTTTCCAGGAATACCTGGTAGCAACCTGTGTGATAAGCACTTGAGCAAGACGCCAACATAAAGTGCCCAATTACCAACTGAAGGTCAGCATTTTCACTCTTAAAAGGGATGCCTGTAAACTGTCTTACTCCACAAAAATTACTTGGAGCTTCCTCGTTTCTCTTCTACCGTGTTGTTTGGCTTATGGTAATGAGAAGAATAAAATAGGGTTAGATTTTTTCAAATGCCCCTTTTGTATGACGATATCTATCATTTAGCTCAAGAGCGTTAATGAACGGTCATAAACCTCACAAACGTCATACAGTAATTTGTTGTAAAAGCTGACGCATATTTTTCGCTTTTTTAACCAGGAAAGCAGTGTTCATTTTCAATGGAGCTTTCACACATCATTCGGACATATCTTACAGTGATTTTGGTATAGGATTGAAGTCTCAAATGTCATTTGGGCAATATCTGACACTTTACAGGTGCACCTTTCACCCATCAAGGACGAGAGCTATTTCAAGGCAAAATTGAACATTATTTCCCACTGCAAATCGGCAGCTGCTGATTTTCTTTTCTACTTTGTAATGACACAAAAATAGGTGGAAACTATAATGTTATTACAATTTAAAGGGATCTAGTAACTTTGTTGACATGTGCAAAAAGTGATGAATGTATATTGTTGTTATCTCATATGTCCACAGGGTATTGTGTGAAAATTTCAAGTCAAATGGACATTGCATGGCCAAGTAATGAGTGAAAATGCAAAGTGATAGTCACTAATTCACTGCACTCACATCTGAATACTTCGATCAGACATATCTTTGTAACGAAAGGGAAATTTGAAAAACCAAAACCGGTCCCATGATTTTATTGGTAATACGGATACAACAAGGTATGAGGGAACCGCTAGAATTACAATTTTATTTTGAGGATTTGGACAATGTTACTAAGTCCATTTAAGGTAAATATCCATTGGTTTGCCATGAAGTTGCAAACTAAATGGCTCATATTGAAAGATTGAAGTCTGATCTGTACATGTCTATACTACTAAAACAGGAGACTCTGTTTGTTTGTTTGTTTGTTTGTTTGTCTGTCCGGCTATGCAAATCGCCATGCCTTGAGGTATGACCCTCATCTTTCAGGTGATGATTGCTACTACCTTTAGTGAGTTAATGGCTAAAGGGTATCAAATTACATCAAACAGAACTTGTTCGTCTATGATTTGTCCCCCCTGAAGACGCGGTCACATATCACCGGATAGTGTTAACGCATGCCTGACTAATAGAAAATGTTTGAAATCAAATCATCAAGTGGTGAAATTTGTCTCCATTGCCTCATGCACAAATCGTTCCACCCGATAGAACAACGTACATCATCAGATGAGAAATGAATATATACATTTTTCTCTCCGTTTACGCTATCTGGTGATATGTGACCGGGCCCTAAATAGTCTTCTTAACTATCTATCGCAAGTTTAGTATAGTTTACATGAATAGCTTTATCCTCTCATTCCTCCAATCGTGAACAGGTCAGAGGTCAAGTCCCTGTACAATTTGTGGGATCGACACTAGCTGTAAGATATTCGCCGATGGCGGCGCTATATTACATTGGTTGTGCTGCTTACTTCCGGTACAGGCGCGCGTGAATAGCTTTCCTATTGAAATCAGCCAAAATCACGATGTGCCATTTTAAAGAACGGTTCTAAAGTGATACAAATATTGATTTAAATCACAGTTTAGATCAAAGTATTTTTGTTATGGGATGCCGTTGCGGATGAAATGATCAAAACTTGATAAATTCTTTGTGTGTAGCTGTAGGATTTCGGCATGCGTGCATAGAAAATGCACGCAGTGTAACAGACCGGAAGTAGGTAGCACAACCGGAAGCCGGACCCGCTGAACCAACAGCGCGCGTCAACCAATCAGAAACAAGCATTTCATTAATTTCATTCAACGCCCTCTAGCGGCCAAATAATTATATCTATTGTCGATCCCTCAAATTCTTTTCATACTTGTTATCCAATGAAGATGTGAACATGGTGGAGAATAACCAAGCAACCAAACTAGACAATTCATGAAATTGTACTTGCCCGACATAGATTGTGTACTACTTGCCTGACATAGATTTTTACTACTTGCCCGACATAGATTGTGTACTACTTGCCCGACATAGATTGTGTACTACTTGCCCGACATAGATTGTGTACTACTTGCCCGACATAGATTGTGTACTACTTGCCCGACATAGATTGTGTACTACTTGCCCGACATAGATTGTGTACTACATGTACTTGCCCGACATAGATTGTGTACTACTTGCCTGACATAGATTGTGTACTACTTGCCCGACATAGATTGTGTACTACTTGCCCGACATAGATTGTGTACTACTTGCCCGACATAGATTGTGTACTACTTGCCCGACATAGATTGTGTACTACTTGCCCGACATAGATTGTGTACTACTTGCCCGACATAGATTGTGTACTACTTGCCCGACATAGATTGTGTACTACTTGCCCGACATAGATTGTGTACTACTTGCCCGACATAGATTGTGTACTACTTGCCCCGGGCAAGCGGACAAGTGCTGGGGTCAAGCCCTGCTATACACCTTGTCAGGGGTTTGTACTTTTAGTGAACAAAATGAAGACTTGGTATGAAAGTTCATCTGTATATCCATTTAAAACTTTTGATCAAAATACAAATATTTACCTCCGAAATTTGTGGCTGTCATCTACAGCCTTCGTTAGCATTGTGACTTATTTATTTATCAAATATTGCAATTTATTCATGGTTTTTATTTTGAACTCGTATGGCAGAAAACTAGCTAAATTGCACATGCTAAGAACTTACCAAGGTTATTATGATATAATCCAATGATGTTTATCACAATTTTTGTTGAGAATTTGTGTACTTATTTAGTAGAAGAATGATTATAAATATATGTGCGACGGCCATAACAATCAACATTCAAATTAACCTTTTCATTCTAGATATTATGATTATCATTAAGATCATACATGTCACGCAATGTTAACACAGCAAATTGGTTTAGTTGCTACAATGATCTATTTCATATGAACAATCAACATTTGGATTATTTTGTTCGATCTAGATATTGTAATTATGACGGAGATCATACATGTATATTGCATCATGTTGCAAAGGGAATGGGTTAATTTGCCTCAATTATTCATTCCACCTTCCAACCCACACACAGATCACCTTCAGTCTAATTACCTCCGCCAGGAGGTTATGTTTTCGGTCTCACTGTCTCGTCGCTGTCTCGCTTATGTTTCTCTTTCACAGCGAATGGGTTAAAATATGGCTAAATTATATGCAAAATACACATTACTTAACTCTTAGTCTCCCAATACAGTTAATTATGACTGAGATAATTCATGTCACGCAATGTTTGCACATGGGATGGGTTATGAACTCACTCCAGCAATGTGAAGTTATGATGAGAATATGAATAATCATCATTTTCATTAATTTTCATTTATATCATTCATGTTGAATCATGTTTGCACATTTGATGGGTTAAGATGTTCACCCCAGCTTCCCACCCACAGCTCACCTCCAGTCTAAGGTTGCATTAGATTGACGAGGCTGCCGAGAAAAAGTCATTCTCTTACACATTTCACACCGACGCTTACATGTGAACCGTTTAAGGATTACTTTGAACAATCTTTCTCTTACTTGTTATCTTTTAAGGCATATCCCATCAAATTTTGGAATTACCTTCAGACATAGGTCTCATCAATTTTGTGAATTGTCACACATTTTGAAGTGGAGTAAAAAAAAATACCTGGTGCACGTCAGAAATAATGTTAAAATACTGATTGATCAAATATCAGTCAAATTTTAACAGAAACGTAAGGTGGACAATTTCATGAAATGTTTAGAAATAGTCTCTGTACCTGAAAAAGGTACATTTATCTCTGGTCAGATCTCGCATAATTAACAGCTGAGTTCTGACCTTGTCTTGGCCTGTTTTTCCATTCGCAATCTTCAAAATAACTTGGAGCAGAAATTAAAAGTCAAATAAAAGTAAGACAGCCATTGAACCATTTTAGTGATGTAATCTAATTCTAGGTATGCAGAAGGTGACCTCGCACCACAACACGACCAATAAGTCGGACAAAATTATTGGGCTGATTTTTTATATGACATTAAATGAAGATGATACCATTAAAATGGTACCGTATATTATTTGTCATATTCAGAGTAAATTAACACTCTCAAATTGAGCACCAAATATTTGGAACAAGGCTGAAGCAGTTTTGAAGTAAGGGAGAATATATTATGGGCGGCTTCAAAGATCGTGTTCATTCAAGTGCTGTAATTTGATTATTTTTATTCCATGGAAATTCATATTTAAACATGATTTCTTTCACTCAAAATGTCACAGATGTACAATGTAGGTTAGATACCTTTATTCAGGTAATACCCAAATCCTGAATCTTATATTTTAAACAAAATTCAACTATTCCAGTTACAAACAGAAAAATTACCTAGCATAATTCGTGATGGACAAATGACATCTTCAAATTTGGAACAGAAATACATTTGAGACGGTTTCTTAACCCTTTTAATAGTGGTTTTATATATTTTGTGGCGGGAAAAAGGCAAAGATCTGTCCCAAGCTAAATCAAGCGTAGTCATCAGTTTTGAAGGTAAGGTCTTCAAATGTACAGCAGATATCATAGAGACAGTTTCTGAACCATTTAACAGATTTAGTTTATTTTGTATTATGAAGGTGTAAAAAAGGCACACCTTCGTCCCTAGCTAGACCATGGCATAATTGGCGGTTGACAAATGGCCATGCCGCCGCCTGTTTTTAATTGTGATGAACAGCGGACGAGGCAAAGCGATACCCTTTTCCCTTTCACCTCCAGTTTTAGCCTCAATCCTCGTATTTTTAAACAAAAATTGAGACAGTTACTGTTCCGTTTTGGCAATTAAGTCCATTTTCTAAGTGTGAAAAAGGCACATATTTGTCCCTAGCTAGACAGGGGCATAATTGGCGGATGATATATGGCCATGCCGCGGCCTGTTTTCTAATTGTGATAACCAGTAGACAAGGCAAAGCGATACCTGTTTCCCTCCTCCTAGTTCTAGTCTCAATCCTCATTTGTTAAAACAAAAATTGAGGCAGTTACTGTTCCGCTTAGGCAATTAATTGTCCCTTTTCTAAGTGTGAAAAAGGAACACCTTCATTTCTAGCTAGACCATGGCATAATTGGCGGTTGATAAATGGCCATGCTGCGGCCTGTTTTCTAATTGTGATGAACAGCGGACTGCAGGTTAGGAGATATACGGGGGCTGAGGGCGTTTTTGCCCCCTAATTTTCAAAATAGCCCCTTGATTTACCATAGGGTATTATGTAAACTAGTTTGTGATATCCATCAGATTTAAAAAGTAGCCCCCTAAAATAGAATAAATGAATTCCTGCATTGGCAGACTGAGGCAAAGCCTTTTCCCCTTTACCCTCCAGAGTGAGTGGAGAGATTAAAGAGACTTAGTAACATTGTCCAAAACCTCAAAATAAAATTTTAATTCTAGCGGTTCCCTTATACCTTGTTGTATTCGTATTAACAATAAAATCATGGGACAGGTTTCGGTTTTTCAAATTTCCCTTTCGTTACAAAGATATGTATGATTAAAGTATTCAGATAAGAAAAACTCCGGGCGAGTTTTTCTTCCGTGTACAAAGTGAGTGCAGTGAGTTACTGAATATCACTTTGCATTTTCGCTCATTACTTGGCCATACAATGTCCATTTGACTTGAAATTTTCACACAATACCCAGTGGACATATGAGATAACAACAATATACATTGCATCAACCATTCATCACTTTTTGCACATGTCAACAAAGTTACTAGATCCCTTTAATAGTGTAGTTATATTAATCCAGCTCTAATGGCTAATTGATTATAAATTGCATCTTAAAGGGAATGAGTAGATTTAACTGAATTGTCGTCGATCAGTTCAAAGGGCAGGAGGCACATGCCACTGAATAATTTTTGCAAAGGCAATATAACAAATACAATTCTCTCTCTGTTTTGTTTGTTTTAGGGATATATGATTTGATGAGTAGGTTGCAGATACCATTATAGGCGGGTGTTTATGAGAAACATTTCCATGACCTGACTCTGTAATAGGATGGTGGAATTGATATGTGTGGATCTTGACTTATTGTTGTTGTTGTTGTCTCTCTTTGTTTGTTTGTTGCTTGGGTGATATATGATTTGATGAATAGTTTGTAGATGCCATTATGGAGAACTGTTTATGAGGAATATTCCATGAATCTCTGTGTTTTATACTAGATTCCCCATTTGAGAGAAAATTGCATCATTGTTATCAATCAAAGCGCATGACCTGATTGTGTAACTGATTTACATGGTTTTTGAACCATTGTTGTTGTTGTTGTCTCTCTTTGTTTGTTTGTTGTTTGAGTGATATATGGTTTGATGAACAGTTTGCAGATGCCATTATAGAGAAGTGTTTATGAGAAATTTGTCCATGCATCTTTATGTGTGTGATAAAGTCTTCATTTGAGAGCACATCTCATCATTGTTATTAATATTTCCATGCATCTTTATGTGTGTGATAAATTCTTCATTTGAGAGCACATTGCATCATTGTTATGAATATTTCCATGCATCTTTATGTGTGTGATAACTTCTTCATTTGAGAGCACATCTCATCATTGTTATTAAATTGCGTGTATACAGCGCCTGACCTGATTCTGTAATTTGATGACCAGTGGAATTGATATCTTGACCTATTGTTGTTGTAGTTGTTTTGAGTGATACATGTATGGTTTGATGAATAGTTTGCAGATGCCATTATAGAGAAGTGTTTATGAGAAATTTGTCCATGCATCTTTATGTGTTTATATAAATTCTTCATTTGAGAGCACACCTCATCATTGTTATTAAATTGTGTGTATGATACAGCGTTTGACCGTATTCTGTAATTTGATGACCAGTGGAATTGATATCTTGACCTATTGTTGTTGTATTTTTCTCTCTTTGTTTGTTGTTTTTGCCCAGGATATCTGATTTAATAAATAGGTTGCAGATGCCAATCTTTATGAATCTTAAATTGTTTTATAAATTCGTTATAATGATAATAATGATACCGTAATCATATGAACGTTTATATAGCGCAGCTACTATAAATATGTACAATATATTATTCATTTGAGACCACATCTCATCATTGTTATTGAATTGTGTGTTTACTGCGCTTTATAATTGACCTGATTCTGTAATTTGATGACCAGTGGAATTGATATCTTGACCTATAGTTGTTGTTGTAGTTGTTTTGAGTGATATACATGTATGAATAGGTTGCAGATCAGCTATTATAGAGAAGTGTTTATGAGGAATAAGCCATGAATCTGGAATAATCTAGGAATAATGTCCACTGGGTATTTGTGGAAATTTCAAGTTAAATTCTGTGGAATTGATATCTTGACCTATTATTGTTGTACTTGTTTTGAGTGGTATACATGTATGGTTTGATGAATAGGTTGTAGATGCTATTATAGAGAACTGTTTATGAGGAGTATGCCATGAATCTGCTGGTGTTTTATCAATTATTCATATTGTGAAGCACTTGCCTCATCCATGTCTACACTGTAACGTAATATCAGGAATCAATGTACTGGTGGAATTGAATCTACCATTTTTTGAGAGATTCATTTTTCACCAGGGGGAGGGGAATATGCTATGGGGGTTCTCCTAACGATCCTAACGTTGAGAAAATCGCTTAGGTCGACTTTTCATCGGTCTCAGCCATTTAAACCATTGCTATCGAGCAACGACACCCCCCTATTCCCCCCTCCCCCCCTACATGACTCAACCAGTGGTCTCGGTCTAGTCCATGTTCGGCCTCGGTCCCGTTTTTGTAAATTACACCCCCACCCCCACCACCCCACCCCCCCCCCCCTTCCCCTTGGAAAATCCTTGCTACATGCCTGCCCAGTTATTTCCAAGATTAAGAGTGAGGCCTTGAGACAAGGCTAAGATGGGTGACACCTGATTATGTCAGACGGCACGGGAAATACTTGGTCTTCGACTTTGATTTTCTTGTTTTTGCTGAATAATTGATACACTTCTCTAAAGAGATTTATTCATCACCAAGGGCCCCAGCTGTTCCCTACTGTGTTTTACAATGGCCATATAGTTAACCCATTCCCTTCAAGATTCTGGAATCTCCATAGACTTTGTACACAACCCACTCGGTTCCCGTAGTCAAGGGGTTAATACGTTGCCCAGCCAAATTCAGGAAGGTTCACTTTTTTTATCGGTCTTGGGCAACGATCTGTCTTGTTGATGACTCCCCTCCCCCCCCCCCCCCCCCCATTTTGATTTTTTGT
>JBAMJV010008814.1:0-17500 GCA_037951105.1 Echinarachnius parma
CCAATAGCAGGTATTGGCCAATGGGATGGTCGGCTTGCCTAGTCCTATCATAGACTTAGTCTATGGTCCTATGCAGTCAGAGCGCCCTGTCACCGCTCGATTAGAAAATGTGAATTTTGAAGCCATATATTGACAAGTCATTGTGACATCACAATAGATCTCCTGTCTCAGGGGCGTCGATCCGTTTTTGCGATTGGGGGGGCGAAATTTGAAAAAATTTCCAGAGTGACCACTGAGAGAGCTAAAAGCCCCACATTGGCATGCTAGGAAGTTTTATTATGCGCTCATTGAAAGTGTCTTGATGGCTCGAAGACCTGACTTTGGGGGGCACCCACATTTGGGGACAATAATGGGGGTCCAGGGGGCGGATCGAGCCCCCGGAAGCTTTTAGATATTTCAGACATTTGCAACTCCTATCATGGGTGTTAAAATTGTATAAAATAGTGAACCTGCTCGTAACGTATTTTTAAAGAGCATAGCGAGGAAAAGATTGAGCCTTGCATGAGATGGATCCACGTGATCCTGTATACTATAGAGCCATCAATATAGTCTAGGGCATTGAGCTCCCATGAAACTAAGGAAGGGCGTCAACAACTTCTCAAAAGTGGAGGGGAGACATTGCGAGGGAGCGAAGCGACCGAGCGGGGGAGGGTGTGGGAGGGGGTGTCCCCCTCCCACAGTAGGGAGCTTTTGTATTTTTGGGCGTGAAATTGTGCGATTTGGTGCACACCTGAGACAGAAATTTCACGTAATATGAAGTTTATAAGTATGGAACCAAACATACATAATGACAAAGGGAGGGGGACAATCTCCTCCACTTTCAAATGTGGGGGGACATGATATTCCAATTTGATTTGCGTTCAGCGCATATGGACCGAATTGACTGAAAGATATATTATTTCAGATTGCTAGAGATGAGGGTTTAATAAACTTCATTTGAGGTGTACGTTTGAGAAATTACACTGCCCAACACATTTCGAAAGGTGAGTTCCCGCAACCGAAATGAAACTTGCAATATGAGAAACTGTATGCGCGCGAAGCGCGCGGCAAAAAAAGAGATTTACAGTCATTTTCAAACTAAAAAAACAGCTATTTTGAAGATTAATTATTGATAAAATAATGTGTCTTTTCCCTCTTTGGTATTATATCACTCGATTTTTTTCTTCCTCATTTTCGGAATTATTGGGGGGGCGAAATGATATGTTCGCCCCCCCAATATTTTCATTGGGGGGGCGACCGCCCCCCCTGCCCCCCCAGGATCGACGCCCCTGTCCTGTCTCCCCCTCTCTCTCTCCCCCCATCTCTCTCCCCCCCCCCTCTCCCTCTCTCTCTTTCTCTCCCTCATTGTGACTTCATATTAAAATCTCTCTTGCAGCGCGGGCCATGCAGTGATATAATAGTGGTTTCTGCCGAGTTATCTTATAAAATATTATTGCAATCACGTGACTGTGTTGAGCCAATCAATAACTCACATTTTACTTAGTCATATAATATTATAGATTATGCACCATCGGATTTTTAAGACTTCATTACTGTTGTTTTAGTGCATACCACAGTTCTTACTAAATTACCGCCACAGACGCGACAAAGTCGTTTAAGATATTTATTCTTCTAATTCAGCATGGGACATCATCATTTCGAATACTAGTATTATGTTAGGTGTATTACCTTATCATTCATGCAATTATCATAATTAGTATTATTTGCATTTGTCTGATCCTCATGCTATAACAATAAGCTAACTATAAACACTATTTCGTATGGGAATAAGGAAGGATGAACATTAAAGGCTTTGGTTTTACTCCGTTTACTTGCTCAATATTTGCAGACATTATATTCTTTTAAAATATGCTCTAGACAGAAAAAAACAAAATCAAGTATCTAATAGCGAATTTCTTCCGAAACATGCAGAACGAAATGCAAATTAATTTAATTCCTTCAAATTGTATTATTATATGATGAGTATCATTAATATTAAAGTGATACCTGTAAAGTGTCAGATATTGCACAAAATGACATTTGAGACTTCAATCCTATATCAATATCATTGTAAAATACAATTGAAAGATTTGTGAAAGTTTGAAAGAAAACGAACACTGTTTACCTAGTGAAAAAACTAATATTGAGTTCATATTTATATAAACTAGTCCTATAACGTCAACATACGATTCTCTCGAAATAAGATGGTTACATTTCTTACAATGTCATTGGTAGAAACGATGGGGCCTTGACACGACGCTATGTTTAATATACATTATACTAGTGTGTGTGTGTGTGTGTGGGTTTAGAAGTATTTGACGTGTTTGTGTTGTTTCCATGTCAACGGGTGGAGGGATTTCTTATTACATGTATTATCAAACCGAACTCTTCATGGGTAATATAACCAACATCACACTGAAATGGAAGTTTGACACCCATGGCAACAAGGATTCAAAATAATAATGTATTATGGTACTAGGTGCAAATGATAACCAGTCTTTTCATGAAGTCTTTTCAGAAGGATGGGCACATCGTAAATTATGTTACCTCATTAATCATACAGTTCAAATAGAGGCCGTCCCCTGCGGAGAAAAAGTTTGATTGATCATTCAGCGCTTCGAAAAGATTTTTCGGTTTGACAATAGCTATATATAGCGCTGCTATTGATGTTATGATGATGTCGAACGTCTACCACTCGTGCCTTGTAAATGCCGAATTAATAGAAAATTATCCTTGTGTACAATTCTTGGAATGTATTTGTAATGTATTATTTTTATCGAGGTATCGATTGGAATCACGGATGTTTGCACAGATTTGTTTTATCAAGTAATTTGCCATTTCTAAATATGTATTGTAGGATTGTCAATAGAAGGTGTCCCTTGCAGCGGAATACAATCAAATCTCAACAATGGGTGCATTGGACTTTGCACCAACGAAAACAAAATGCTTGCGTGACAACCTTTAAAGGTAAACAAACAGCGTATTAGTAGGGTTGTTAAGGGCCAAAAATATGGGCGTTCACTTCAGTTTGGGGTACGATTGTTTACTTGGCACACATATTCCTTGGATCAAAAGAAGAAAATTCATCAAAAGAGACACCCTGTATCCATGCAAATATGGCCTAATTTCCATAATTTATGCAAATTTATTTATGGGAATGGGATATTCTATGAAAATGGTGTTTTTATTCAGATATTTGTGAGAGAACATATTCCTTGGATCAAAAGTAGAAAATTCATCCAAAGAGACACTCTGTATCTATGCAAATTAGACCTAATTTCCATAATGTATGCAAATGTATTCATGGGAATGGGATATCTATGCCAATGGTGTTTTCATTGACATATTTGAGAAAACATATTCCTTGGATCAAAAGAAGAAATTTTATCCAAAGAGACACTCTGTATCTATGCAAATTAGGCATAATTTCTATAATTTATGAAAATGTATTCATTGATATAGGATATCTATGAAAATTGGGTTTTTATTGACATATGTGAGAGATCATATTCCTTGGATCAAAAGAAAAAAAATTAATCCAAAGAGACACTCTGTATCTATGCAAATTAGGCCTAATTTCCATAATTTATGCACATGTATTCATGGGAATGGGATATCTATGCCAATGGTGTTTTTATTCCATATTTGAGAGAACATATTCCTTGGATAATGAAAAGAAAAATTTATCCAAAGGGACACTCTGTATCTATGCAAATAATGCCTAATTTCTATAATTTATGCAAATTTATTCATGGGAATGGGATATCTATGAAAATGGTGTTTTATTGACACATTTGAGAGATCATATTCCTTGGATCAAAGGAAGAAAATAAGGCCTAATTTGCATAGATACAGAGTGTCTCTTTTAATAAATTTTCTTCTTTCGATCCAAGGAATATGATATCTCAAATATATCAATAAATACACCATTTTTTATAAATATCCCATTTACATGAATAAATTTGCATAAATTATGGAAATTAGGCCCAATTGGCATAGATACAGAGTGTCTCTTTGGATGAATTTTCTTCTTTTGTTAAAAGGAATATGTGCTTAGTAAAACAATCTTACCCCAAATTGCAGTCACGGACCTCTTAACCACCCTACTATATATGATTTTCCTTTTTGGAGGGGGTGGGGTGGGGTGAATGACTGTATTTGTGTTCTGATTTGGAATATCTCAACTACTCAAATACTCGACTACACCTCAATCGGTATACTGCTGTTTGTCATTTCAGTACGTGCAGTATGAAATTTGATATTATTTTTTCTCATTTATATTATGCTTATTAATGTGTATGTGTATTATTATCATTATTATTATCGTTATTATTTATATTATTATCATAATTATACAAAGTAATGATATTATTATTATCATTATTATTATCATTATTTATAATATTATTATTATTATCATCATTATTATTATAACATGTATTATTATTATTATTAGTAGTATTATTACTATTATCATCATTATCATTCATATTCATATCATATTTGTGATCATATCCCTCATACAAATGTTCAAGCCACGTGACTGGTCGAAAGTACGTCATACGATCAAGAATAGATTCATTATGTATTTTGCATGACGTCATATTACTATTTACCGGAGGGAAATAGTATTTTGTATTCTCATAAAAAAGTCTTATTAGTATGATAGGCCCATCGTAAATTATGTTCCTCAATTAACCAGACAGTTCAATAGAGGTCGTCCCCTGCGGAGACAAAGTTTGATTGATCATTCAGCGCTTCGAAAAGATTTTTCGGTTTTGACAATAGCTATACCAGTTCATACGGTGCTGTTATTGATATAATGATGATGCCGAATTAATAGAAAATTATCCTTGCCTACAACTCTTTAAATGTATTTGTAATGTATTATTTTTATCGAGGTATCGATTGGAATCACAGATGTTTGCACAGATTTGTTTAATCAAGTAATTTGCCATTTCTAAATATGTATTGTAGGATTGTCAATAGAAGGTGTCCCTTGCAGCGGAGTACAATCAAATCTCAACAATGGGTGTATCGGATTTTGCACCAACGAAAATAGAATGCTTGCGTGACAACCTTTAAAGGTAAACAAACAGCGTATTAGTAGGGTTGTTAAGGGCCAAACATATGGGCGTTCACTTCAGTTTGGGGTACGATTGTTTACTTGGCACACATATTCCTTGGATCAAAAGAAGAAAATTCATCAAAAGAGACACTCTGTATCCATGCAAATATGGCCTAATTTCCATAATTTATGCAAACTTATTCATGCAAATTTATTCATGGGAATGGGATATTCTATGAAAATGTTTTTTTTATAAAGATATTTGAGAGAGAACTACTATTCCTTGGATCAAAATAAGGAAATTCATCCAAAGAGACACTCTGTATCTATGCAAATTAGACCTAATTTCCATAATGTATGCAAATGTATTCATGGGAATGGGATATCTATGAAAATGGTGTTTTATTCACATATTTGAGAGATCATATACCTTGGATCAAAGGAAGAGAACAAGGCATAATTTGCATAGATACAGAGTGTCTGTTTGGATGAATTTTCTTCTTTCGATCCAAGGAATATGATATCTCAAATATATCAATAAAATACACCATTTTTATAGATATCCCATTCCCATGAATACATTTGCATAAATTATGGAAATGGGGCCTAATTTGCATAGATACAGAGTGTCTCTTTGAATAAATTTTCTTCTTTTGATCCAAGGAATATATTCTCTTTCAAATTTGCCATTAAAAACACAATTTTCATGGAATATCCCATTTACATGAATAAATTTGGATAAATTATGGAAATGGGGCCTAATTTGCATAGATACAGAGTGTCTCTTTGGATGAATTTTCTTCTTTTGTTCCAAGGAATATGTGTGCTTAGTAAAACAATCTTATCCCAAATTGCAGGCACGGACCTCTTAACCACCCTACTATATCTGATGTCCTTTTTGGAGGGGGTGGGGTGGGGTGAATAACTGTATTTGTGCTCTGATTTGGAATATCTCGACTACTCGAATACTCGACTACACCGTAGTCGGTATACTGCTGTTTGTCATTGCAGTACGTGCAGTATGAAATTTGATATTATTTTTCTCATTTATATTATGGTTATTAATGTGTATTATCATCATTATTATTATCGTTATTATTTATATTATTATCATAATTATACAAAGTAATGATATTACTATTATCATTATTATTATCATTATAGTATTATTATTATTATTTATATCATTATTGTTATTATTATTATCATCATTATTAATATTATCATCATTATTATTATAACATGTATTATTATTATTATTAGTAGTATTATTACTATTATCATCATTATCATTCATATTCATATCATATTTTTGATCATATCCCTCATACAAATGTTCAAGCCACGTGACTGGTCGAGAGTACGTCATACGATAAAAAATAGATTCATTATGTATTTTTGCATGACGTCATATTACTATTTACCGGAGGGAAATAGTATTTTTTATCCTCATAAAAAATCTTATCAGCATGATAGGCCCATCGTAAATTATGTTCCTCAATTAACCAGACAGTTCAATAGAGGCCGTCCCCTGCGGAGGAAAAGTTTGATTGATAATTTAGTGCTTAGAAAGATTTTTCCGTTTGACAATAGCTATACTGTCCAGTTCATACGGCGCTGTTTGTTTATGTTTTGATCATGTCGAATGCCTATCGCTAAGCATAAATTAATTTTATCCAAAGAAAAAGTGGGGGGGGGGGGGGCAAATTATTTAGTGACGCCAGGGACTACTGTATATAATTCATCACCCACGATGGAGACTTATATCATGCCTGTGAATGCCGTATTAATAGAAATTATCCGTGCATACAATTCAAATTCTCTGATTTCATCCAAAGAAAAGGTGGTGGCCGAATTTAGTGACGCCAGGAAATTATATAATGCATCACCTACGACGGGGATTTCTATCGTCCCTTGTGAATGCCGAATTAATATAAAAGTATCCTTGCCTACAACCCTTTAAATGTATTTGTAATGTATTATTTTTATCGAGGTATCGATTGGGATCACGGATGTTCGCACAGATTGTTATCATCAAGTAGTTTGCCATTTCTAAAGATGTATGATGGGATTGTCAATAATAGGTGTCTTTTGCAAAGTACAAACAATTGTCAACAATTCCTGCAATGTATTTTGTGTGGATGTTTATACAACAAATCATCACAATCATTATCACCAAGGAAACAAATGTTTGCGTGTTCACTTCTAAGGGTAAACACCAGCGTATTTGTAGGGGCTGGATTACTGTATTTGTGTTATGATTTGGATTATCTCGACCTCACCGTAGTTGGGGTACTGCTGTTTGTAGCTGCAGTACGTGCAGTGTACGTGTAGTATGAAGCTCTGAAATACATGCAGTAACTCAACTAAACATGAGAGACTATGCTACTATATATGATATAAATTAACTACCAGGCGGCAAGAAATAGCAAACATAAAAATGATTCGGAAATAATATCGCTAGTGATATTCGTTTGTCTCGCAATTTATGGTCATTGCTAGTGATATTCGTTTGTCTCGCAACGTATGGTCATTGCGAGTTGGGAGATTGTGAGTTGGGAGCCACGGTAGAGCATAAAAACCGATTGTCTACATTAGATTTTATCATCTGACAAAGTATTGCAGCGCATACGAAACGTCATGATCTTTTAGATTCCTAGTTTGACCATACATTGCGAGACAAACGAATATCACTAGCGATATTATTTCCGATACTATATCCGCAATGGATTATATATTTACTATTATTGATTGAACATACGGGCGCCTTGCCCTGAAATTGATACGTAGATATGAGCGTTGTAGCAAGAAGGTGGCTCTGTTCTACCGTGGATTGGAATCAGCCGTTGGGGGCCGGTTGGTCGGGGTAGTGTCATGGCGACGTATCGTACGCTGGTTCGGCAGGCGGGCCGCACCAGTGTTCCGTTTATTGGTAGAGTGCCCGTGTGCACCGGCCAATAGACGCGGTCCGTTGTTGACCTATCAGGAACGCACTCGCTTATGCGAGATTGTGAGTTGGGAGCCACGGTAGAGCATAAAAAACGATTGTCTACATTAGATTTTTATAATTTTATCATTTTATCGATAATAGGGGTGATAATATATACAATATATTATATAAGATATATAAATATGCATATGCATAACAAACACAAAAATAATAAAATAAATGGTAGCTTATTTGGTTATTATATATGTTTTTTTTTATGCGTTTATCGGTGTGAGCGCGGGTGCGCACATATTGATAACCGTAGGTGGTAATGTTTATAAAGATTAAAATTATTATTTTTTATTTGTACAAGGAGACAGGGAGTGCGCCCTCGTTTGGCATCCAAGGACGCAACCACGTTTCCTCCATCAAGATATGGGGGTTTTTCGTGGCCTCCGCGAACTAGTGCATTCGCACTAGTCAGGTGCCAAAAGCCTTGCCCATTGCATATGTTCGGCCTTCGGCCAATTATATAGACATGGCGTAAATAGTCAATGCTGACTGCGTCGCCATCTAAATAAAAATCAAATCAAAATCAAATCATTTGACAAAGTATTGCAGCAGCATACGAAACGTCATGATCTTTTAGATTCCTAGTTTGACCATACATTGCGAAACAAACGAATATCACTAGCGATATTATTTCCGATACTATATCCGCAATGGATTATATATTTACTATTATTGATAAAAATGATTGTACTATACAACGGCAAAGTCGAAATCGAACCGGGGACCTTTGGGTTAATATAAGACTAACACGCTACCGTCCTCGTCGCTATCTCGTTTCGCTTGATTTGAAGTGGGACAAAAGGGTTTTGTCGCGATGATTTCGCGGTCGAAACTATCACGTGATTAATCATGTTTAATCAACACTTGAACAATGGCCGCTTTACACAACCCTCTTTCTACAACTATTGGTAAATTGGTATTGATACAACTTGAACATTAAAAAATACGACACAAGAGTCAAATTTCCCAATTGAATACTTTCGGCCCATTTTGCGACATTTTACTTCTGACCGTCCTCTATTCTGAAACGTACTGCGTATTCCCTGATTTGAAATAAATGACAAATAATGTACCATTTTTATGGGATATCATCATGCATTGCAATGACACTAAACGAAAAAAAAAATACAATTTGACAATAAGAGTGATGTAATCGATCAAAGTTGAGTTTCCGAACTTTTTTTGAGGGGCTTATATATAGAACATTGATGGTATAATTATGTTGAAATAATTCGCATGTATAGTCTTAGTTTTGAAACAGAAAGTCATATAGACATACAGACATACAGTGCCAAAACTTCCAGTGCCATTGGAAACGCCCAACACACAGAAACAAAAAGAAATGATCACCTACCACGTTTAAGAATACAGCATTATCTGGTAAAGCTAAATGACAGTATTGCGAAACACCCCAAACACAACAAATGAAAAATATGCTCTTAATAATCACCTACCTTGTTAAAGAATACAGCATAACGTATTTGTTAATCACGGTATTTTGACGAAAAGTCCATTGACATGGACTTAATGAGCAATGAAATGTTCGAAATAAAAAAATCTAGCACCTACGCTTCAATTCAATTCAACTGCATGTACGCTGAGAGCAACAACTTTCAAAACGCTCTGATTTGGTGTCGGTATCCTTTACCATTGTGTAGAGGATGTAAAGCGACTTGAATGAGTTGGCCATGAATGAGAAGAATTCGATTGAAAACGCATGAATAGTGACTCAGTTGTGCCTTGAAATCAGACCGTTTCAAAATGGGTCACTTTTGAGGCTCCCCCACATTTATCTCCCTGCAGCCGCCCTTTGCTGTAATCATTATAAATTTCACATTTTCATACAGAAGAGTTGTTGGGCTTTCCGTTGATATCAATTTAAATCATGAATATTTTATTTGAAATGCTAACAAATCCTCCCAAAAGCTCGAAAAAAAAATGCAACGCTCTGATTTTTTGTCAACTCCATATCTTTTTGTCTGATTTCACACTCGACCCATCTCCATATTCCGTTTCGCTGCACACACCCCATTTGCATAATCCTTACGATTAATATGCCATCGTAATGAAGAGATAATTTCCATTAAAATGGTATCAAATTCAACAATGTTGATGAATGGAAAGGGTGGCAGTATTCAATAGAATGTTAACCTTTAGAAAACTGGTCAACACAGTCATGCACTCGTAAATTAAATGAATTAGGGCCATTTTGCTACATTTCACTTCCTGCCTCCCCCTATTCTCTGTGCTACTGCAAAGTAAATGGATTGTATCGTTGTCGTTTTGTACATTATGTATTACTTATGTCATTACATATGTTTGCAACAAAATTGCATAATCACTACACATAATGCACCGTTTGAAAGGTATATAATGAGGCTTTATTGTGTCACCGATTTCGAGTATTCTTATTAAAAAATACGAGAGATATGATCGATCAAACTTGAGTTTCCGAACTTTTTTTTGAGGGGTTTAGATGTTTTCGGTAACTTTCCCAATGTTGACATTTGGCTTTTATATTGATTTGAACTTAGAGACAGTCAATGACTCATATACGATATCATTAATCAAACGTCGTTGTTTCATCTTTAAACAATTTTGTTGCAAACATATGTAATGACATAAGTAATACATAATGTAATACACGACCAACAAGTCGACATAGCATGTATAACGGAAACCTGGTGCCGATCTTCAATACCAGATTGCAGTCTGACTATCAACAATTATCACCCACCTTTTCGACGGAACAGAGATACGACAACCGGAGGAGGCGTGGCATGTTACGTCCACTCATCAATTCCTGCTTCAGTGTTACCAGACCTGTCGGAGAGCCACATCGAATCGGTTTGGGTTAAACTTCAACCGCGCCGTCTGCCCAGGCATTTTAACCCAATAATCGTTGGATCGTTCTACTTACCTCACAACGTAAAACAGGAGCACGATGAAATGATACGGCATATATTCACTTCGCTGGACAGAATTCTTTGCCGCCACCCAGGAGCAGGCATCATATTGATGGGCGATTTTAATCACATGCCTGATAATCGCTTAAAAAGTAATTATTACCTTAAACAAATAGTTAAGAAACCGACTCGGCTAAATGCTAAATTGGATTTAATTTACACTAACATGGCTAGCTATTACCAGGAGCCAAAAGTTGATGCTGCTCTTGGTCTTTCCGATCATCAAGTAGTGGTTTGTTCGCCGAAACCTTCTTACACGATATCGCAACCCAGAAAATGGACCCAAGAAGTCAGAATTTGTAGTCAAAATAGTAAAGCAATGTTCGCAAATGAACTGGAAAACATCAATTGGGCACCCCTTTATAGGGTGCAATCCTGTCAAGAAAAATATGATATTTTTGAAAATATAATGCATTCTCTGATTCAAAAGCATTTTCCCACTAAATTAGTTACTCGCGTTGAAACTGAAAAACCATGGGTCACAGACAACTTTCGTGATGCTGTTCGCGAACGACAAATAGCCTACCTCAACGACAAGTCACTGTATCGCGTTTTAAGAAATAAAGTGAACCGTATGAGGAAGTCTCTTCGAAAGCGCCATTGCAAGAGTCATGTAGACAGCCTGGATAACCACCAATCTCGCAATTGGTGGAAAGAAGTTAAATCCCTAACTGGTCAACAGTCTAACTATGATCCACTGTACAATCTAGCGGAAAAAATCGCAGAAGGGGACAAGTCAGTACTCGCGGAGAAGATCAATACCTTTTTTGCATCAGTGTCTGCAGATCTACCGCGGTTGAACCCACCGGAGAATCATGATGACAGAAACTTAGACTTTTTAAACCTTATATCTGACCATTTTATTATTCAAGTTCATCAAGTTGAAAAACAGTTAAGGTCTGTTGACACCAAAAAGTCTCCAGGTCCAGATCAAATCCCATCATGGATTCTTAAAGATTTTTCCCATATTTTAAGTGGTCCTATTTGTTCAATTTTTAATGCCTCTATTGCTCAAGCATATGTTCCTCCTATTTGGAAATCTGCAAACGTTGTAACCATTCCTAAAGTCAACCCACCAGCACAGGAAAACGATCTGAGACCCATCTCTTTGACCCCTGTACTTGCTAAATTGTTAGAGAATTTTATTTATAAATGGTTGTGGAATGAATATTTACCTCATATTGATAAAAGCCAATTTGGCAGTATACCTGGTTCGTCAACAGTACTAGCTCTTACAGATTTATGTCACAACTGGTATTTTTTAACTGATTCTAAAAAGCAAGCACTTCAGGTTTTATTAGTAGATTTTTCTAAAGCTTTTGATAGAATTAATCATGTAATTATAATTGATAAACTTGTTAGTTTGGGTATAAATAGAGTTATTGTAAATTGGATACATGCCTTTTTATGTGATAGAAAACAGAGAGTGAAATTAGGTGATACCACTTCAGAATGGTCATTCATAAATGGAGGAGTTCCTCAAGGCACAAAGCTTGGACCCCTATTGTTTATAATTATGTTAACAGATCTCCAACCAGTTTTACCTGTAGTTAAGTATGTTGATGATACCACGGTTTATGATGTTTTAAAATTAGGTCAAAATGGACTACTCCAGGAGTCTTTAAATGAGTTGATTAAATGGACTAGTGATAATTGTATGACCATTAATCAAAAGAAAACTAAACAATTGGTTATTAATTTCACAAAAAATGAGTACGATGTAAATTTTATTATGAATAATGAATCTATAGAACAAGTGCATGAAGCAAAATTATTAGGAGTCTGGATTAATGATAAACTTAATTGGGATACACATGTCAATGATATTTATTCCAAAGCTGTAAAACGACTTTATTTATTGGTCCAACTGCGTAGGGCTGGTTTGTGTAAAAAGGATTTGTGCAAATATTATACAACCTGTATTAGGTCTGTTCTAGAATACGCTTGCCAGGTCTTCCATGGGGGCCTAACCAAGGAACAAAGTGATTTGCTAGAATCTGTTCAGAAACGAGCTTTACGAATAATTGATCCAGATTTAAATTATAATGATGCAATTAATGTTTTTGGTTTACAAACTCTGAAAGATCGTAGAGTAAATATGTGTCGCTGTTTATTTACTCAGATGCAGAATACATCTCATAAATTACATAACCTTTTACCAGAAAAAAGGGAGAATACTAGTAGATATGAATTACGTAACAGTAAACCCTTTCCTTTGCCAAGATGTAAAACAAACAGATTCAAAAATAGTTTTGTTCCCTGGTGTCTGTACAATTTACAATAATATAATAATCTGTCAATGTTGTGTACTTTTTCACAAACATACCATTCCTTTTAAATGTTGAAAATGCATATTTATAATCACTTAAATTTCTTTCAATCAACCACTAGTGAATGAATGTTAGATTTTTTGTATAATTCAGTATGTGAAGAAATGAGGAACGCATTTTATAACGCATTTTTATAACGCATTTTATAATGCATTTTATAATTACAATTTTAACTATAAGGGTAACTGTAATACAATAATAGTTGTTTTAATGTAGTAGGTGTACAGTTTTTAATTATACACTTCGAAAGATCTTGGAATGACCCGACCTAAATGACTCATCCAACGGGCACCTGGTTTTCACTTGGCGGGTTGGGCTGGGGTCTGGACGGGGTTTTTTGATGGAATTTAGGATGGAATTTCCTCGTGCGAGTACGTTTACCACAGTGATGATTGTGCATGTAGGAGTGTTCATACCCATATAGGGCGAACACTCGTGCATGTTCGATGAATGAGTGTGTGTCTACGTGTGTGTGTGTGTGTGTTTGTGTGTGGATATGTTGTGAGAGCGTGTGAGTAGTTGCGTTATGGTTGTGGTCTGTGTGTGTGTGTGTGTGTGTGTGTGTGTGTGTGTGTGTGTGTGTGTGTGTGTGTGTGTGTGTGTGTGTGAGTATGTGAAACTATGTTGCGTATGCTAGTGGTGTTCGCTTCTAGCCACTTGTACTTGTGGGTGCTTTCATGCGTGTTTCTTTCCTTCATTTTTGTGGTAATAAAAAATTATTTTCTCGCACGGGATGGTTCCTTTGGGTTTTTTTTCTTTATATTTTTTTTTTCTTTCGAGTTCCCGGGCTGATCTGCCTTGTGGTCGTCCGGGTTCCCGTGGGATTGATTTTGTTTGGGTTATCTTGTCTGGTCTTTCGAGGTGTATTTGTACTTTAAAAAAATGTTTGTTTGTTTTATATATAAGATTCATTTAGTCATTTAATATTATTTGCCTTTTAAATTTTGTTTAATTGTGTTTCATATATTTGTATATTATATTATATTGTATTTTAATTTGTATCAAGCCAACTATGTTTTATCAGTTGCAATAATAAATGAATCAAATGTACAAAACGACAACGATACAATCCATTTACTTTTAGTTGTATTTATGTACCACTTCTACAACGGATGCTACTGAACAATAAAAAACCGGATGAATGTCACGAGCCTGCTGATCAGTTTCGCTTCCAATTTCATTTTTATTCATTTCCATTTCCAATTCAATATATATTTATATATATATATATACAATAATAAGCACTTACAATTTGCAAGAAAACAAAAATAGGGAACTGAAAAAAAGGGCCACAAATGGCCTTATGGAGGCAAAGTTCCCCGAACAATAGGTAAGAAATGTTCTTATATCGTACAAAAAAATACAAAAAGACACATACATGACAAAATATGACAGGGACATCGTGCTTGGCAAGTAATGCAAATTGGAGTAATCATTACAAAATTATCACTTATCAAATGAAAAATGATGATAATAGAACACCAGTCTAAAAGGCACCGTTTAATTTTGTATTAACATGCTATAGTAAAATCACGAACATGAAAAATACAAATGTCTTCATTTTTTCATCCAAATTAAAACATAAAATATACACACAATGTTACGGTAAAATATGAAGTGAAAGCATTTTTGTTTCTTCCAAAGAATGTCAAGACCAAATATGTAGACCATGTCTGTTTTAATTATATCGCTCAGGAGTTAAAGGGATAGTTGAGTTTTGGTATAGAGGGCGCTGCACAAAATAATTTTTTTGTGAGATAATGAAAAACTGAGTGTCAAATTTGAAAGAGCATACAATTTTAATGACAGATCAAACTTTATTTGATCAAAATCGGTTCAGAAATGGCCGAAATATCCACAAACATAACCATTTGTAATATTTGTGGGGCCCCACAATTATTTGATCATTTTGAACCAGCCGTTAAACAAATTTTAAAAATGCTTCCTCTTTTCAAAAATTTACAAAAGAAGTTTTCAAATAGTTGTTGATTATCTCTCTATCTATTCACTATTTCAACGAAACATCACATGCACAATAATTATTATAAAATGGTTGAAACCGATGAGTGTTTAGAGAGCGCCCTTTTGAGTTTTAACGGCTCTTTTATTTTATTTTAATGATAACAGGATTTTTACTTAGTCATTTGTAATTTTGTATTCCTTTCGAGCATGGTGGAGTTATAACTATTTGTTTATAATGTAATGATGCAGGTTTTGGTTACTAAAATTCAGTTTGACCAAAACTGTACTCTCTTTACCAAAACTCAACTATCCCTTTAAAATAAAGAGACATTCCATATTTTGCAAGCCAAAATTCAAAAGTTGCGAGGTTATTGTCTTATATGAAAGAAAATGTCATTTAATAGCATGCCTGCAAAAATTAGGGCTTGAAATATCTTTTTTGTGAAGTTATAGACCTAAAACTAATAAAACGACAACCAACGGTTAATTGTGCATTTACGTGTATTCACCCCGTGAGGAAGTTCGTACAGGGATTCCATGAAGTACCACAACGGTATACGTGACCCCTACGTGACCGCGCTAGCTACGTGACCCGCACACACATAATAATAGCATGACCGAATATTAAACAAAATAACCAAACCTCGCTTAAACTGACCACATGTAATTACATATTCTTCACATTTGAGATTTTTTCCGTGACATACCTTTACAAATGTCGGCTTCACAATACCTTTATAAGAATAAGTACACTATTGTTGTAATATTATGCTAAATCAGTTAAACCTTTTATTGATCGATAATATAGTTTGATGGATGGACGCATTCGTTTTTTGTCCGTAGAATCCAAATTACATGGCTGTTCGATCTGATTTGTTTTGTGTGTGTTACATTCATTCCCATCCGTCAACTGGAAACTGTTCAGACGTTTTGTAAAAGAGAGACAGTCCCTTTAATGTAAACCAAGTCGACCAGATAAGTAAATTGACCTGCAGATTCATCCCAACGTTAGCTTGCAGCCATTATGCCATTATGTTATGAATGTGCGCAAGGCTATGTAGGTAATTACTAGCCTAATCACGAATCGGATAATATAATAATGTTTCATTATTAATAATTAAGTTCGTTCAACGATTAGAAACCCTAATCTGTCGTTAGAGTAGAGGTGCTATAATAACATTTGTTGAAGCATTATTATCACAATTAACATTATCAGTATCATACCAGCGAAATTTAGTCCCTAGACAGGCATCCGGCATGATAAGGGTTAATACTCGAGATATAATAAACCCAATTAATGGGGGTGGAGTTATAATCTATAATTACACATTTCTGGAGAAAATGTTTAGTCTTTTGGGGCAATGTGGCCAACAATGCTCTGATATAATTGTCAGCGAGCCTTTTGACCTCTGTAAGGCATGATGGTCTGCACCCTCCATCATATTCGTGATTTCTCGATCCGGCAATGCATGAAGGCCTCACCCCGCTGCTTTCGTAACCGTATGCCCCAAGTTAAAATTTAAAGTCCTTCCCGTGCCAATTTCGGCGCATAAGGCGGCGCCTATGTCCGATTCATTAGCCCTAGATCACACATCTACTAAATGTAGCGAAAGCTACAGTAGGGGGCCAGTCCTCTGGTAACTCGTGTGATTAACGTTTCCTTCTTCATTCTATGCATGCCGAGCGCCTGGCTAGAAGGTACCATTTTTCAAGTCTTTGGTATGACTCGGTCTGGGTTCGAACCCACACTAACCGCTAAGCCACCATGATCCGTTTAATCTGGCAAACCCAACTATATTGGTAAAACATATGACAAATAATAATTTTTGTTTAGCGCCCTTGCCGTCGAAGGCAGTCCACTGGTTGCGGAATCCTGCCGAACCGACATCTGAGAATGCACCCCATTACCTCGCGGAACACCGGGAAGGTCTTCGCGTAGATCAAGGGATTGATGCAGCTGTTCAGGTAGATGAACACCTTTGTCCAGGGCGCAGCGTACCTGCTCGGGTGGACAAAGACCCCTGCTCCATGCGGGAGGAAGCAGATGAAGAATGCCACCATGATAAGAGCAAGCCTCTTGGTGACGTTGACCTGGGACCGATTAATGCTCATGTTTCTTCCGTCGTTCTCAAGATGAGGGGGTGCTGGTGGCGGATCGTTGTCAATGACAATAGATGTTGCCGACATGGCTGGA
>JBAMJV010008814.1:20000-31716 GCA_037951105.1 Echinarachnius parma
TCTTTTATAATCTACATGTATATCGCATTCCAGACATGTATTATTATGAACTTTAAATACAAAGCTACCATTAGACACGTATGAAGAAGGCCTGTAGCTAGGATTTCTCTAAGAGGGTGTGTAATTTACTAAAGTGGCCGAGACCGAGACCACTGGTTGAGTTGTGTAAGCGCGGGGGTCGGGTGGGGGGGGGGGGGGGGGGGGGGGGGGGGGTTGGGGTGATCGTGGCCAAGACCTTTCATGGCCGATACCAAGACTGATAAAAAAAAATGGGCCTTTCTGTTTTTGTTTTTTTATTTTTTTGGGGGGGGGGGAGGGGGGAGTGGGGGGGGGGGGGGGTTGTACGCACCCAACGCCCCCTGGCTACGGGGCCTTACTAAATGGCGAGGGAGCTTACTAATCGGTATTTTGTTCATTTTCTACGTGTACGACAATGTCATTCGAAATAATTAATGGGTAGTATCAAGCAAAAATCTGTCGCCGTCATGCATAAACTGCACTAAAAAGTGCAAAAAGTGATGAATGGTTGATACAATGTATATTGTTGTTATATGATGAAAATTTCAAATTAAATGGACGTTATATGGCCGAGTAATCAGCAAAAATACAAAGTGATATTCACTAACTCTTTCCACTGACTTTGTACACGATCCAGTGGATAGTTTAACATCTAAACACTTCAATCGTAAATATCATTTAATGAAAGGGAAATTTGAAAAAACGAAACCTGTCCCATGCTTTTATTGTAAATACGAATACAACAAGGTATGAAGGAACCGCTAGAATTCCAATTGGATTTTGAGGATTTTGACAATGTTACTAAGTCCCTTTTATATTTTTGCTTGGTTTGTAAGCCACGTGGAAGTGATCTCCTTCCAAGTGATTGCATAATTGTTAAAGTTGATTTCAAAAATGATTTTTTTCCTCCTCACATCCCAGTGGTGTCACTTTACATTGGTCGTGTATACGCACCATCGTTCACAATTTCGCAAAAAGGGTACATTTTTCGCATCTGTTCGCAAACAAAAATAAAATCGTGGAAATAAAGAAAAAAGGGTATTATTACATGAATACGTTCGCGGAATATTGTATATGTGTACCTAAAGGTTCCCTGAAATCCAAATGCAAGTTGCCTTCAACTATTGTGTATAAGTGGATACATTTACTATTTGTTAACTATTTGACCAACATATGTTTTGTATATTTTCAAACATTTGTGACATCATCTCTCAATCACTGGTCAACTAACCAGAGATGACAAAAGACATACGTGCAAAAGAACATGCTCACAATAGCATGCACTGCATGTTTCCATACAAAAGCTTATCAATGCATTTCTTGTCCGTATCATGGTTGATCTTATCTGACACAGCAACTGCTATTGAAATTGTAAGTGTGTCAATTATAATAGTTTTCAAACAAGAAATGCTATTGTGAGCAAGCCCACACATTGGGAGAAGTTACATTCCACTCTGTATTGTTAATATTTTCAGTATTTGAGTATTGATTGGCAAATGCTTTTGTATGGAAACATGCAGTGCATGTTATTGTGAGCATGTTCTTTTATAAGTATGTATATTGTTTAAGATGATGTCACAAAGGGTTTTTACTCTCGAGGGTTTTTTTTAGAGATGGGCCTTGGCAAACCGAAGAAAATAATTGCTAAAATGTTAAAAAATATACAAAACATATATAATTATGTAGGTCAAATAGTTAACAAATAGTCAATGTATATACTAATACACAATAGTTGAAGGCAACTTGCATTTGGATTTCAAGGAACCTTTGAAGTCTTAAAAAAGGGTATTTTGATTGATGTGTACTCGAAATACAAAAAAACGGGACATTTTCAAATGCCAATTTGTACTCGTTTTTGTGTTTAAAAAGTGGAATAATTTGCTGAAAATGTGTATACGCGAAACACCGCAAATAGGGGGTAATGTTCACCTCCAGAACGATCACGTGTCCTACCTTTGAGAACGAAGTGACACTGCCGGTGTGGCAGGGATAACTGTCCATGTGTCCAGGGCAAATTTAATCAAGGGATATCTGTCCAAATCGCTCCGTAAATGTGTGTTTTATTTGTGTGTCACGTGTAAAGCAATGTTTCGTGACATATTAGTTCCATTTGTATTTATTATTCAAGTGAATTGTTATTGAAACGTTTACTTTGTATGAGTGACGTCATCCGCGTCAGCGTAACGTCATGTATGAGTAGGTGTGTAGTTTGAGTTAATTTCCATAATTTATGCAAATGTATTCATGGGAATGGGATATCTATGCCAATGACACCATTGTCATAAATATCCCATTCCCATGAATACATTTGCATAAATTACGGAAATTAGGCCTAATTTGCATAGATACAGAGTGTCTCTTTGGATGAATTGTCTTCTTTTGATCCAAGGAATATGTTCTCTTTCAAATATGTCAATAAAAACACCATTTTCATTGAATATCCCATTTCCATGAATAAATTTGCATAAATTACGGAAATTAGGCCTAATTTGCATAGATACAGAGTGTCTCTTTGGATGAATTGTCTTCTTTTGGATCCAAGGAATATTTGTGCCAAGTAAAAGAATCGTACCCCAAAATGCAGTCACGGACCCCTTAACCACCCTACTATATGGGGTGTTTCACAAAGATTCGTAGTTGAACTTAAAGGAGAAGTTTCCCCACCTACAATTTACTTTTGATTATGTTCTCTACACATTAAAACATAATTTCATGCAAATATGTCCAACGTTTGCCCTAGGGCAAAGGAGGAGCATCATTCAAAGTCAATCGCTGTATGGGCTAACCCCATTCATCGCGTACAACATGGAGGCTGCCATTGTATGTTTTAAAACCCGGATTTTTAATTGTTCGCGCTAAAATGTTAAGTCGTACCCAAACTAACAAGCTCGGGCTCTTTTTGTTAGCTCTCGCAGCTCGCAGGTATTGTGCTCAAAAACAAAAGAGTAGTTCGTGTTTGACGTCACATTTTTGAGCGAACAATTCTAAATTCGAGCTACATAAACATCAATGGCAGCCTCCATGATGTAGGCGATGAATGAGATTCGCCAGTACAGCGAGTGACTTTGAATGATGCTCCATCCTTGCCCAAAGAGTCAATGTTGGTCGTATTTACATGAAATTCGGTTTTAATGTGTAGGGAACTTAATCAAAAGTAAATATATGGTAGGGAAACTATCCCTTTAACTCTAAGTTGGACCCAACTATTATGGAAAGCCATATGTAGCCTTGGAATACAATAAAAAAATTACCAGATACCAGTAAACCGTATCACACCCGTCCTGTGAAATTTGACAAACCATTTGTCTTCACTATTAATGATAGTCCTGCAAAATCATCCATACAAAGTGCCTTTTTACATTCCAGTCATAATATAACTGGTCACCAGTAATATTGCGTCCTGGATCATCCAGGACAATCATTACTGGTGACCGATCGTACTATGACTGGATATCAATATACACTTTGTGTTGGTGCTTTTGTAGAGCGATTTACATTGATAATGCAGACACATGGCTTAAAGGGACAGTTCCTATTTTGCAAGCCAAATTTCAAAAGTTGCGAGGTTATTGTCTTATATGAAAGAAAATGTCATTTAAAAGCATGCCTGAAAAATTACGACTTGAAATCTCTATTTCGTGGAGTTATAGACCTAAATCTAATAAACCGTCGTCCAACGTTTAATTGTGCATTATACGTGTATTCACCCGGTGAGAAAGTTCGCACACGGATTCCACGGAGTACCACATTGATATGCGTGACCCCTACGTGACCCGCGCTAGCTACGTGACCCGCGCACAAATAACAACGGCATAAGCGAATACTAAACAAAATAACCAAACCTCGCTTAAACTGACTACATGTAATTATATATTCTTAATTTTTGAGATCTTTTTCCGTGACATACCTTTACAAATGTCGGCTTCACAATACCTTTACAAGAATAAGTACAATATTGTTGTAATATTATGCTAAATCAGTTAAACTCCTTTATTGACCGATATATAGTTTGATGGAGGGACGCATTCGTTTTTCATTCGTAGAATCCAAATTACAGGGATGTTCGATCTGATTTTGTTTGTGTGTGTTACATTCATCCCCATCCGTCAACTGGAAACTGTTCAGACGTTTTGTAAAAGAGGGACAGTCCCTTTAAACAGTTACCATGGTTACTGCTCAGCTTTGTATTATTAGTCTGGACTAAGTTGTGCAACCGATGAGAATACGGGCCATGTTTTGAAGTCGTAATGTAAACGGTCGATTTATATCCCATTGAGGAGCCATGTATAACGACTTTACGCTTACCACTTATAACAAGCATTATTGTATTATTGTACTAGTTATGTACCAGTATTATTAAATGGGAAAACATGCTTTGTATGGGATATAAATAGATAAAATGTAAGTATATCCCATGATACGAAACATTTGTTTTATTGGTACCGTATTGCTTAATATTCTAGCTGAATTGAAATAGGATTTTTTTTGGTTTTACTGATTTGTATGGTAAATTCTGCGTGTAAATATGTCTCCATGTAATTATTATGTTCGTATCAACGGCTTTTATACCACCGTGTGCCAATGGAGCCTATTCTATTAAATGTATGGTCATGTTTTGGGTAATGGAAGTAATATAAACTGTAACCATTGTATTATCATAATCATTCATGAACGACTTTTGAAAATCGGATATTTCAGATGTTTAACTTTTTCGTTTTGTATACTGTCATTACGAATTGTTTGTTCGGTGACAGAATTTCGAAAAGAAAAATGCATATTTGTAATGCTTTAAGTGATGATTATACTTCACTCTGTCTTTTTAATTTTATGTCAACACGTTTTTTTTGTCCGCTGGCAGACTGTTGAATATAAATGTGTATGTTTATAACGCTTTGAATGTTTAGTACACAGTAACGTATTCCAAAGTACCTACATAATACAATTATAACATTTTATGAAACAAATAAAAACTGTTGTTAATTATTTTGACAATAATTGATACTCTTATACAATGTTCTGTTTTAATTATCTCCTTAATCTATCATTTTATTTCAATGTGTACGTCATTTTTGTTAATACTTGTTTCGTCATTCCATATTCATCATCATCATCATCATCATCATCACCACCATCACCATCATCACCATCGTCATCATTATCATCATCATTATCATCAATATCTTCATCATGATCATCGCAATCCTCATCAACATCATCATATTTGTCATCATCATCATGATCATGATCTTCATCATTATCATCATCATCATCATCATCTTTACGTTACCGGTTACGGTAATACTACATTATTTGTAGTAAAATAGGTAGAATATATATCAAAGTAGCGTCTCTAATATTGTTATTGATAAACAGATGATATTCATGAATAAAAACATGCATACATAAATATTGAATAAGGTAATACAAGTAGTTATTGTCAATATCGTTAATGGTATTATAATTGTTTCTTATAATTGTCGCAACAAAACAAATTGTATTATCTTACAGGCTGCATCTCAGATATAATATAATCATTATAAAAAAATATAAACTTGTATGGGGATGGTATAATATTTTATACGGAATAAACTTTGCCAAGAAAGAATAAACGCCAGTAAACGTTATGTTGTTATATATGTACGTGTTTGTTTATTAGTTTCTTTGAATGTTTGTTTGTTCAATTGTTATTCATCTGTATGAATCTTCCTATCAAATTCAATTAACATTCAAATAAATGACCCACACAAAATACAATTAATTATGAAGCCCAGGACAGTGGCATAGTATATGTTACAAATCACAAACCAAATACGCACAAACAAACGCACATACACCCCCTCCCCACACACACACACCCCCCACATACCAACGCATGCGCACACACACACGCACACAAGTACACACACAATGGCACTTGTTCCACATATATCCTGAATATAATTATATAAAAGAACACAAACATTTTGAAGGAACGGCTAGAAATTTAATATATTTTAATCTTATTTTTCAACACATACAAAGATCACAACATACCATAATAGTTTTATAGATAACAGCAAGGGCGCTTTTCAAAACCTCGCAATGTAAATGCCAGGCTCCATATTCATAAAATCCTGCTAGCTTAGTTTCTTGCTAAGTGTATTTATGTTGTGCAGTTTATTGAGCTTCAAGCAGTTTTTCCTAGTCCCCAACTAGGGTTAGCTGGTCTTAAGTATCCTTTAGGTTTACCCTAGTTAGCAACTAAAAGATATTGTGTCTAATTCTTAGCCACGTAATCCAAAATAGCAAGGAAAGCTAGCGAGCTTTTAAGAATATGGGCCCTGGCGATTAGCGCAAACACTATGCCTGATGTTAACTGTACGAATCTTGCCGCATGCGTCCGTTAAAGGGGTACGGTAATACAGTTTTGGAAAGGCTGAGCTTAGTAACCAAAACCTGCACAATAACATTACAAACTAATAGTTATAACTCCACCATGCTCGAAATGTATCGAAAACTACAAACGACTAAGTGAAAAGCCAGGCCTGTTATCATTTAAAAAGAGCCATTAAAAACATTAAAAACACTCTAAAAAAGCATTGGTTTCAACCATTTTTCATACAAAATTATGCATGTGATGTTTTTGTTGAAATAATGATTAAATAGAGAGATCATCGACAACTATTTAAAATCCTTTTGACAATTTTGTAAAAAGTGTAATAATTGTTTTAATTTTAAAATAATCATCGAATAAATCTGGGGCCAAAATTTATTCGATCAGATATATTTATTGATATTTCAGCCGTTTCTTAACCGATTTTGATCAAATAAAATTGATTCTGTCATTAAAATTGTATGCTCCTTAAAATTTTACACTCAGTTTTTCATTATCTCACAAAAATAATTGTGTACAGCGCCCTCTATACCAAAACTGAACTACCCTTTAAATGAAATGATTAAATTGAATGAAAGAACATAAGTTTAGACACCCACCTTCGAAAGTTAGAGTTATTTTCGATTTCAAATCCAGAATTTTTATATTTAGTTATATGTTTGGCAAACAACCAAAAACAAATTAAAAGTCTATAATTATGACATTCTTCAGGAACAAATAAATAAATAAATAACATTTATAAAGCACTTAGTACATATGTTTCTAAGCGCTGTACATAAAGAAGAATAACAATATAAGAACAAATCATACATATGATAATAAAGAGTACTGCACATTTAAATAAGGTCAAGTTATAAATACAGAATACTACAATTTAGATTTAATATTTACAATCATTGTGAAACATAGATGTAATCGTGTTTGAATGTATACATTAAAGGCATATAATGCGTGGGTTATAAAGGGTAGTCAGCAAATTTCAACTCGACTCCACCGTAATCTCTCGAGGTAAACTCACGATATGTGTTGGATCGATCGAAGAGCGGTGCTTCGAAATATCTGAACACGGGCCTTCTTATGAAATTGCATGCAACAAGAATTTCTCACGCTGTCACCTAAGACATCAAACAGCGGCGCTTTGAAGTATTGCGGTTAAGCGTGTTACGTGATATTTTCGCTCGTAAACATCTCTGATGGATCTCCATTCGACTAGTAACAAACATTCCGAACGCGACTATTTTGTATGCATTTTTTACTCGGGTATTCGGAAGCCGGGACAGTTTGCGATTCGCTACTTATAACTGAGCCAATGGGGATTACGTACCGTGCATAAAAGTGCGCAAGATGGATCCACGCGTCTAATAACCCACGCATATATGCCTTTAATTACAAATCAAAGGGACTTAGTAACACTGTTCAAACTCTCAAAACTTATTTGGAAACTCTAGTGGTTCTCTCGTACATTGTCATGTTGGTATTAACAATAAAAGCACGGACAAACGATTGAAGTGTTCATATGTTACATTTTTTTTAACGGGATAAGCCGTGTACAAAGTAAGTGCAATGAGTTAGTGAATATCGCTTTTAATTTTTGCTCATTTCCTCGCAAACACAAATCCAATTAACGTGACATTTTCACACATTACTTTGTGGACATATCAGATTACATCGATACACATTTGATTAGTCTCTCATCATTGTTTGCACTTGTTACTAGATCCCTTTAAACATTATTTATACAATTGATGAATGATCAAAGTTATGCAAGTTTTAAAACTTAATACAATAGTCAATTACCGGCTAACAAATATTAGCAACAAAACATTACTGGCTTGCACACTTAATCTTGCTATACGATACTTTTGTGCACGAGTATAGCGAGGATGCAATTCCATGAAAAAATGATGTTGTGCAATATTTTCGACAGTTCAGTTTATAGGCATTACAAATTAAGTAAAGAATATTAAATATCACAATGTGTACATAATTTTTCCTCCGATATCTACAAAACTTAAGCGTGTCAGGGGTGTTTTCCAAAGATCTAAAGTTGAACTTCACTCTATAAGTTAGACTTAAACATTATGGAAAGCTGTTAGTTTCTTTGAAAACAAATTGTAAAGTACTTTTAAAATGCATAACATGTTGTTTCAAATCATTAATATTTTTCTATTATCAAGATGATTTCATTTTCTTCATGTCAAATACATTAAAAGTCTAATACTTGCTTTTTTTCTTTTGAAAATATTTTATTCCAAGGCTACAAATGGTTTATGAAACTGCCTTCTTACGTTTGTACCAAGCATGATACATGAGAAAACAAATAAGGGGATAACAATGCGAGTAGTCAATATGAGCGTATCTGAGCGTGCACTAACAAAAACGGGTTATATAACTACTGACATAGCATCAGCTTCAACAACATTGGTTAAATAACCCGCTTTTGTTAGTGCATGCTCAAATGCGCACCGATGACGTTTCCAATATATAGTAAAGCTTGAACACATGGTAGCCTCCAGTGCTCAGTCATAACAGTACATAGTGGTTTCAAAAACAGTGATTATGTCCATTATTAGTGATATTCAAGATAAATATTCAATTCTGCAGAAATTTGCATTTGTTAGTAAAAGCAAGCGAACATGTAAGCATTTTCTTTCCCTTTAATAGGATAACAGGAGGATAAAATTCAAACGTTTAATATATTATTTAAATATAATTCTGGTTCTAAGAACGCATTAAAATTATGTATTTACAACTATAGGAAAGCCAACATTTGAATGTTAAAAATGCAAAAAAATTACAAAACAAAACACCACTTCTTTCATCAAAAGTCGTTAAGATACGGTTACATAGCTAAATATTAAGTCATGAAACATCACGGGCTTTGAATTCTATCACAATTAAATAGTTGTATTCATAAAGCAAACCTGTCCACTAGTGGCAGTATACCAACATAGCCTAATTTACATTGAGGTTGATACTTTAAAGGGGTAGTACAGTTTTGGTAAGGCTGAGCTTTAGTAACCAAAACCTGCGAAATAACATTATAAACTAATAGTTATAACTCTACCATACTCAAAAGGTATACACACATACAAACGACTAAGTATCAAGCCTGTTACCATTCAAAAGGAGCCATTAAAACTCAAGAGGGGCGCTCTCTAAAAAGCATTGGTTTCAACCTTATTTCATACAAAATTATGCATGTGATGTATCGTTGAAATAATGATTGAATAGAGAGATCATCAACAACTATTTAAAAACCTCTTTTAAACAATACAAAAAAAGAGTAAGCATTGTTTAATATTTTGTTTTAATTATCGAATAAATCTGGTGCCCATTTATATTCCGATCGGATATTTTTATTGATATTTCAGCCGTTTCTGAACCGATTTTGATCGAATAAAGTTTATACTATCATTAAATTGCATGTTCTTTCAAATTTGACACTCATTTTGTCATTATCTCAATCAAAAATAATTTCGTGCAGCGCCCTCTATACCAAAACTGAACTACCCCTTTAACCACTCAGACATTACATCGTATGAATAGTTTCTTTTTTTTCTTCATTTTTTTCGTCAGGGAGTTGAAAAGCCTCCATTCTCATAAACGGTTGTTATTTGAATGACAACAATGGCCTTCAATGATTTAAGCATGGTAAAATATAATATTCAGTGGATAGCATGAACGTTTACCATGTTCAATTTAGATTCAAAATAATATGTCTTTCTACTGATCAATGCTATTTCAGATTTGTTCGATATTCATTTTAATATGGTTTTGAATTAACCCCGTTTAATTTATGCTTGAATTTAAATATATACTTTTATTAGTTTTGTTAACATGTAAACAAATATTAATACTAATACTACTACTACTAATAATAATCATAAATACTTCTACAAGAAAACAAAATAATAATAATAATAATAATACATGTATGTGCTTATATAACGCACAATATTAACGTTGACTCTCTATGCGCTTTATACTAATACTAAACTAAATAAATAAAACACATCGTTTATATAACATACATTAATTATATTTCAGGTAGCCCTCAGATAAAGACCTACACGATGAAAAAAGTGGTTACAAATATAGTGACTACCTTGTAATAAATATAGTTACTACAAAACACGTTTAATTACGTTCTCGTCTAAACGTTTTCTCGAATGATAATGGTCAAAGTATAAGTAACCATTACATTTCTAAAACGCACTTTCTAAAAACGTATTGGTTTCAACAATTTGTTCTAAAAAGTTGTTCATCTGATGTGCTATGTGAAAACATAATTAAATATGTAGATCATCAACCACTATAGCCTTTTGGACATTTGTTCTTAAATCATCGAATATGATATATTGATGGGATCCCACAGTTATTACTATCCAATATATTTATTTATATTTCAGGTGTTTCTACCATTGATATACACACTGGATACAGCACGCTGCACACTGCCGAACGAGCGACGTTGAAGCCAGCCGCAAATATCTTAAAGTACACCCAATACAAAAGGTGCTCCATTCACTCGAGTAAATCGATTCACGCGAGTGTACATGGTGAATGGAGCACTTTTTGTCTTGGTGTACTTTTCACACTGTCGCTGGCTTCATGAAGAGGTCGCTGTTGCTATATCCAGTATTTTTATATCGATGTTTCTAACCGATTCTGATAAAATAATGTTCATTCCGTAATTTAATTATATGCTCTTTACAATTTGACAATACATTTCTCATTATCTCACAACAAAATTATTTCGTGCAGCGCCCTCTATACCACACTGAACTACCCCTTTAACCACTCAGACATTAATAGCATTAACATTTTTTTCTTTTTCAAGTTTGTATTGGTGGGGGATCTACCAGCATTGGTAAGGGAGTTGAAAAACGCCCATTCTCATAAACGGTTATTTGAATGACAACAATGGCCTTTAACGATTTAAGGCATGGTACAATAGAATGTTCAGTGAATAGCATGAACGTTTACCAACTTGCCTTTTTACTGAATCAATGCTATTTCAGATCTGCTCGATATTCGTTTTATATGGTTTTGAATTAAACATCTGATTTATGCTTGAATTTGTTAACATGTATACATATGAAAATAGTAATAATAGTAATGATAATAATAATAATAATAATATTAATGATAATAATAATAATAATAATAATAACAATCATAATGTATAATAAATGAAACAAAATGATAATAATGATAATAATATTATGTGCTCATAAAACGCACAATAATAACGTTACTTCTCTTTGCCGTGTATACAAATACTTAATTAAATAAACACATTAGTCGTACAATTTATGTAAC